>BLFK01000352.1:461767-474759 GCA_014634185.1 Astreopora myriophthalma | reverse complement strand
GCGATGATATGTTCGTAAATACGCTCAACAATCAGTTAGTATTGTAACCTTATTTCGTTGAACGGGGGCTTTAGCGACGAGGACTGCAACGACAAGAACTCCACAGAAACAACAGCTTCTAATGCACAAAACCAATCGCTTTGGGCTCTGCACGTGCGTTTTACACTTTGGTACATTTCTTTGCCGTCTTCTACAAAACAACAACGTCAAATCACTTGGAGATGACTTTTTTATTCTGTCTCCAAACTTGAACGCCGTTCATATCAGTTTCATTCCTAGATAACAGACGCAGAATTTACACAGTTAAAAAGTTGAAATAATCGCAAAGTGGTTACAATGACGTAATGGAATTCCTATTTAAAAGCGACGCTTTGAGAGCCTTCTCTGGTGCTCTCTGATACAATATTTTGGCTTCCTTATTTCGCAGGATCTAATGAAGAAGCTGTGAAGAGAGGATCGTTGGCTAGAGATTATGACTTTGGAGGTATTAACTTTATTGTTATTGTTATTGCTATTGCTATTGCTATTGCTATTGCTATTGCTATTGCTATTGCTATTGGTATTGCTATGGCTATGGCTATGGCTATGGCTATGGCTATTGCTATTGCTACTGCTACTGCTACTGCGACTGCGACTGCGACTGCGACTGCGACTGCGACTGCGACTGCGACTGCGACTGCGACTGCTACTGCTATTGCTATTGCTATTGCTATTGCTATTGCTATTGCTATTGCTATTGCTATTGCTATTGCTATTGCTATTGCTATTGCTATTGCTATTGCTATTGCTATTGCTATTGCTATTGCTATTGCTATTGCTATTGCTATTGCTATTGCTATTGCTATTGCTATTGCTATTGCTATTGCTATTGCTATTGCTATTGCTATTGCTATTGCTATTGCTATTGCTATTGCTATTGCTATTGTTATTGTTATTGTTATTGTTATTGTGAAATCGTTTTCCTTGGTTTTCGAACGCTTATTAAACAAAATCGCAAAATCCAAGATGGCGGCTTTCAGAGCGTTAACGTGATTTGATGTCATAGTAAAATGCTAGGGATGTGAAAAGAGGATCGTAGGGAAAATCTCTATTACAACTGGCCTCGTCTAATTAACAGATGATTCCGGAAGTGGCGGAGAAAGCGGAAGCGGAGAACCACCAGCACCAGCAAGTAAGCTTCTCTCAGAATTTTTTCAGTCTTCATTTGAAACAATTCTTCCGTCGTTCGATCACTTAATCATTTATTCATCCAACCATGAATACATTCATCTATCCAATTGCTAATTCTCATTATTAAAATTAGTGCACAGTAGTTAGTCTGTCTTTGTTGGATGGCTCTTGTGAAGAACAAAAATTGTAAATTTTTTATCAAAACTACCGTGGTGACTGAATTTTACTTCTTTTAGTATTTTCTATCTATCTGGTCTGTTCATCCAACCATCCACTCATTTAATCATTCATTCATTCATTCAGTCAGTCATTCAGTCACCCAATGACACACTCACTCTCTGAATAAACTACCTTCATCATTCATTCAGTAAATCATAAATACAGGTTTTGATGTACCAGTCTGTCGCTATAGGATAACACAATTTGCAGTTGCTTAACGACGTGATAGTACCTCTAACTCTAAATATCATTCTCCTTTCCTCTTCAGCGGAGCCAACTTGTCCTCCACCCTGCATTCGTCCACCAGGCCCCGAGCACTGGGTACCCAGACCCCGCTATGAGCCCGGCCCTGCTATTCCTCCTCCTCCTCTTGAGCCACCACCACCTCCACCACCTCCACCTCCGTGCCCACCAATGTGTATGCAAGTCTGCGCACCACCCTGCCCGCCACCCTGCTGCCAAGCCCCGGTCATGATGGTTCCACCTCCTCCCCCACCACCGGTTCAAATTTGTCAACCATCTTGTGCTCCTGCCTGCTGTCCGGCGCCACCACCTCCACCCCCACCGCCGCCACCGCCGCCACCACCTCCTCCGCCTCCCCCACCGCCAATTTGCCCTCCAACATGTGCACCCCCGACTTGTGCCCCCAACTGCCCCGTAATTTGCTGCAAGCGCGGTAATTAGATGACAGTTTAAGGATTTTGTTGACGGGACAAATTTTTGACAAGGTTCCATCAAAGACCCGGGACAGGAAGGAACAAACAAATTGTTTGATGCGATTTTCTGGTTTATAAAACGACATTCCTGTAAATACCGTTTGTGCCTTTTGGTTTGTATTCCAGAGCATATTTTGATGAGATTATTATTGTATTGTTTAATTCAATAAAGCGCTGTGCTGTACTGAAATGTATAGAGGGTTGTTTCTGTATTTGTCGCTAAAATACCTAAGAACAAGATGCAGATAAGTTCACAGTACATCTCTTGCTTTACACGACTACCATTCATTAAGTCAAAGAACTTTTAAGCTTAAAAGCTTAAAAGAACGGTTGAAAGAACGGTTAAAAGAACGGTTAAAAAAACGGTTGAAAATGGGCTTTTTCTATCCTGTCTGAGTGACCATAAGTGAGTGAGTGACAAGTTCATTAATAAGGTAGAAAGATACAGGCATCAACGTTGCGTTGGGTCATGCATTGAATGAGGCGTTTCTGAGTTCTCGTCAGCCTTGCGACGCCTTTCTTCTGAAAATTAGTTTTCACTCACATCTAAAGTAAAAATTCTGTAATTTCGTTGTGTTTTTCGCGGTTCGTCAAGTAAAACTAATTACCTATGTAACCATTTCGTTCTTGGCTTCTCTTTGAAAAAGAGGCTGAGGTGAATTCGGAAATGGCCTATCAGTAATTTCTGTTATTAGTAGAAATCCACTTCCATACTATCACAAATCCTGTAATCTGATTGGCTCGCTACTCACTATCTGTTGAGGGACGGATAGTGAGTAGCAAAAAAGCCGGCGTTTTGAACAAAAACAAAACAATGGCGGCTTCTTCAAATCTTAAAAATCAATAAGAATTGGAGTCAATTCGAAGGTAGTATGTTGGTGGATTTCTACTACAACAATTAGTCCACTCCTTCTCGTGTTCTATGAGTCTCGCATTGTTGACTATCTACTTACTCGTACAAAAATCGAACTCATTGTCTGCTGAGTTCCCATGAAAATCGGACCACTTTGACTTCGCGCACCCCGTTCAGAGGCTTTTTGCCACAATTAGTAACGATTGAGAGCATTAAGAAGACTATTTTGGTGTACTACCATTCTGCTTGGATAAGCCAGTCTATTGTCGCTGTAATATAAATTGTTTTTCAAGATCTAACGTCACCACAAGTGTGAGGATCGAAAAGCTGCGCAACTGTCACATGTATGCTTGAAATGCATGTAAATCTAACTCAGTTGATTGTCAACAGGAGCCCAACTTATGAGCTCCTTCTGTCAGCAAAAAGTTTTGTCTGGCAGAGGTACAGACCTTAATTATGGATTTTTCATACTCGCAACACCTCTTTAATGAATGGCGATCAATTATCAGCAAGCTTTCTCTTAAATTTGGCGAACCTTTCCTTCTTTTGAATCTGGCGAGCCTAACAAGGTTTATCTTATAGGCATGAAGAGAAAAGACTGCCTTAGCCGCCTTTGTGAAAAAGGTGGCCTGAAGGACAAGCAAACAAAGACTTGCTCCTCTAGCTCTCCTCGCGCGAAGGCAATAGATAGCGAGTAGCGAGCCAATCAGATTACAGCATTCGTGTTAGTACGTGAGTGGATTTCTACTCAAAGCCATTTTACCAGGAAGATCTCGAATAACTTACACAAGGTCCCACACCATGCTGTGTTCTATCTCGAATTTCATGATGTAAGACTTAACTTATACATAGAAATCTATGTGCGTCGAACGTGTAATCTGTGTTACAAGTAAGACTGCAAACATGTAAACGACGTGAAGAAAATTTATTTTTATTTTCTTTGGCTAAATTAAAATTTCGACCTTGAGTTGTTTGCCTCCTCGATAATGACAATAAGAAAGCTAACATGTGGGTCCAATGTGAAAAGTGTCTGTTAATAAGTGAAAAACGAGGTGGTTCAAGTCAAAAACGGAATCCAATTGAAATGGTAAATTAAAGATGTCCATTTGCCCAAAACTGTATCTTCAACCCTTTCTCTGCTATAAGTGACTCTGTACATTTTACAATGTCTAACGCCAGACAATTGTAAAAGGCAAAGGGGGAGCTTGGAGCTGAAAAAGAGATACCCCACTGAGCCATCGGGCGCGCAATTTATAGACTGTTTTGAAACAATCATTTACTGAAAATACAAATAATCCGCGCATCGCCGTGTGAACCATTCATGGTAGCATTGTTGACATAAAACACTGCTCTGCATGCCAAACAGGCCAACGCAACGCCCTTGTTATGACGTAATGGATTGCAAAATTAGTGAACCATGAATTGTTTCTATTCAACTTTTGATCTACTCCTACGGAGAAACCAAAAATAGTAGCTGGTAAGTGAGTGTTTTCTAAGTTTTGTTTCGCCATGTGAAAAGCGCGTCGGTGCGTATGTTTATCTGATTTTTAGCTTTTTTTTTCTTTTTTTTTTTTTTTTTTGTCTTTCTTGTCTTTTTTCCCGGCTGAGATCACATTCGAGTGTCGGTTGTATTTGGTACCTGCAAATCGCTGCTTGTAAAGTTAAGTCGTGTTATTTCTTTTAATTCGCTTCAGATGGTTTAGAGGATCATGAACATGACCCGGTTGCGGTTTGCTTCGACGATTTTGGTTTGCCTTGCCGTCACGGTTCTGAAAGCTGAAAAGCTAAGCAATCATGAATCAGGTAGGCTGATAACTCAGTTATGTACCAGTCAATAAGTCAAACCGATGTCCTTCACTTGTCCTCCCTTCCCAATTGCACGAAAACGAAAATGACAAAATCATGTCAAAGGTCGTGTCAAATGCCCTCAGATATCCCTGGCATTAGCTGAAAACATTTCCCGCCGGTTTAATCCCATCGGCAAAACAAGATCAACGCCAGTTTCACATCCAAATCAAACAAATGTTGCTGTCCATGCAAAGAGTCACACGTCGAAGGACAACTGGCTTTTGAAAACAAAATGGTAGAGTTCGACGTTTAGATTTCATCAACCCCTTGCGAGTCAAAAACAAAAAAGGCAGGGCAGATAAATAGATATGGCATGGGTCGATATAAAGTGAATCAAAGTCTTTTTGTGTGTGGAAAAAAATTGACGATTCCGTTTACTGACAGGTTGCGAAAGCTCATACCACAGTGTCAACAGCCTCTTCGCATAATAAACCAGAAATTACCCAGTAATTAACACCAGTTAGTCTGTAGCAAAAAGCGCAAAACAAAACAGTTCTAGGACAAATTCACCACCCTCCGAACTCAAAACGGCGATTGTGACAACAGGAAATATTTTGCAGGTTATAAATCAGTTGGCAGAACAAAGAGTATTTTGAAGGTAGACTAATACAATTAAATTCGATGTTAGTGAAGTGACTGGTTCAAAAGCAAGTTTGTAAATTTTACATAGAGAAAGTAAATGTATCTTCATTAGGGAAGCATTTTGAAACCGGGTAGAAAGTTGAAGACGTAAACATGCAACTGTCAAATGGAGGATACCAAGAGTATCGCGAAACCGTCGTGTCCAGTTACATTACATAATAAATGGTACCATTATTGCCTTTAGACAGGACCGACTGGCAAACGAAGCAAATCTTCTCGCCGTATGACACACGCTCTCCGTCTCAATTTGTACAAATGTAAGCAAAGCTTGTTTCCAACAGAGTCCAGAGAACGAACTCAAAATACAGGAGGCTAAAGGTAGCCTTTACTCAGGCAAATATCTCTTGGCCAATTTCCACTAGACTTCCAAGTATGTCTCAAGTATAAATGAAAAGCTACTAAAAAAGATTTTCTTGGCTAGTTGTAGGAAAGCACCAGCGAAGTTTACCAGGCTTGGAACAAATCTCTCGCCTGGAGGATGTAAGGAGCCATATTGCAAGGCCAAAGAAAGAGAAAGAAGACCACAGAGATGACATAAAACACAACAAGAAAGAACAACATGAAGAAGACAAAGATGCTGACAGCGATGGAGGTAATAAAGTAAATGACAAAAAGAAGCAGAGGGAAGGCAACGATAGAAAAGAAGGCAAAATTGACGATCTGGAAACGATTAAAAAAATAGAAGATGATGTAAAGGAAAAGATTGAGGAAGAGGCGAAAAAAGACGATGAGAAAAAAGAAGAAAACGAGAACAAGGAATGGATTGGAACAAGGACAGAAGACCAGAAAAAAATGAAGAGCGCTTCAAAAGAAGAGGGAGAAGCGAAAAAATATGACAAAAAAGAGGAACAAAACGACAAAAAGGAGGAGGATGAATCAAAGAAAGCCGACAAGAAGAAAATGGCAAATGTAACAAACGAGAATAAACAAAGGAAAAAAGGTTTTAAAAAGAAAGAAACCCCGAAAGGTAATTGAAACGTATAAGCTGAAGACCATAAGAAAATAAATTATTTCCGAGTATGCCAACATCGTTGCCGATCAACGAAGTACGAATCTTCGAAAATTATCAACGAACCCGAACGAAACAATGTTTAATTTAAAAGGTTGATTTGCTGTTCTGTCGAATTCCCTTGAACAAAACTGGTCTTGTTACAGCAAAGTCTTCTTTGTCAGGCAAAGAACAGGATGTGCATGCAGGATGTGCATGCACTTAAAATATACACTTACAATATACATGTTGGCAATACGTGGCCGCTGTCGAAATAAGTAATGCTAAGAGGACAAGGTCAAGAAAACGATCGATACCCAAGAAAAATGCAACGAGAGAATCTGGTTCTCTCTGGTCAAACCGGCTTTTACATGCCAGTATTCCAAATTTAGTTAACTTTACAAGTTGGTCAGTCAGTGAGTCCATTAATTAAGTAATTACAATGATAAGCCAGTCAGGCTTACCAACATTCTTTCATTTTCTCTCCCAGCTGCTCACAAGACTAGCAAAGACTTGCGGCACAAGCCAGAACTGAAGAAGCATCACGACAAACCAGCTTACACCCCTCCTAAGCGCCCTGCTTACGTCCAAAGACCGCCAGTGGCAGCCCGCCCAGCTTATCCAAACATGCCTCAGATGTCGTACCAGCAGACTCCGGGTTTCCAGCCCTACCATCAGCAATACAACACGCCCCAAGGTGGGATGCCACCTATGTCTGCCATTGGAGGAGCATGCTTATCGCAGTGCTGGAAGAAATGCACGCCAATATGCATCCAACATAGATGCTGCATGCCAGGGATGAATGCAATGCCTGTCGCACCCCCTCCACCTTTGTACATTCCACCCCCACCCCCACCCCCTCCTCCTCCACCACCACCTCCTACAGTAATATTTGCTCCTCCCCCTCCCCCTGCCCCCATGCCTATGGCATTTCCACAGATGCAAGCGTGCCAACCATCATGCGCTCCCGCCTGTTGCATGTCTCCGCCAGCTCCGGCACCTCAGCCTCCTCCCCCTAAACCTCCTCCGACTCAGAAACCAGTTCCACCTAAACCAAATCCCGCCTGTAACCCATCTTGCGCTCCTCAGTGCTGCACGCCGATGCCTGCTCCTTACCCGGCTCCCCCTCAAGCACCAAATTACTTAGCCATGGGAGCCTCCACCCAGAATTTATGCGGATACCCTGGTTACCCCGGAAACCCCTGCGTGACCTCTAGCCCAGGCACGGCCGCTCCAGCAACAACATCCTCCTCTGCACCCGCTACTACAAAGCCGAAGAAGCCGTGTGCCCCGATGTGCATCAAGTTCTGTTTGACTGTCTGTCCTCAGGAATGTTGCAGTGCTAAGGTGACAAATGTACAGGTCGTCAACCCAACGTCATCAGCTACTGTTACAGGAGCCAGTGCAATTCCATCTGCCTGCCCTACAAACTGCGGTCAAATATGTGCTACCGGGTGTCCTCAGGTAAGAATGGAAACGCAGCTTTTGCATCTTTGTCGAGATAATTGTTAGCAAAGCCCAACTCAGTCTTGACTTGTTTTGTTGTCTCCTCCCTCTCATTTGCATCCATGAATGTATTAGTGCTTGCCATAGCCAAGATCTCTTTTTATTCTAGTGCTAGAAAATAATCCGTCTGTGGCGAAATTAGGCAAACATCGGTACGCCTAGTTAAGCGTTTTGTAGGTAGTGAATCGTAAAGACCAACATAAGACGTCTACAATGTAATTGTCCACTTTATTGCGTCTTGGATGGTGCACTCTTTATTAAGATAGTTCATCTCGATGCATAATCCGTTTTTCGCTTGTCTTCAAGCATAAGCAAACGTATGACGTCTTGTCTCTCCAGTAGAAAAAGAACATTTTCAACTTAGAATTGCTTTAAATTTCAAGGGCACCGAGTTATTCACCACTACAAGTTGTCTTAAAGTCAAGGATAAATATTACTTAACTTTACCCATTCAAACATGGAACAAGCAGAACTAAAAGTTCCTTATTTACTGAATTCAAAAATCTGATTGCCTACGTACAGAGTTGCTGTTCATCTGGAACCCAAACTCCTGCCACCAAACCAACTTCAGCGGCCCCAACTTCGGCAGCCCCTACTACGGCGGCGACGACCGCTCTCACTGGTAATTGACCGACAAGAGCAGAACTTCCATCTTCATTAATCTCTTGGATCAGCCCTTTCCCAAGGTTTAATTAGACTTGTTTCCCCGCGAAATACATTGTGATTTTAGGCCTCTACAGATGTGCTCGGCGACTTTTGGCAACTTTTTGCGTTCGGCGTAACTTCCGATTGGACCAGCAATTTCGAGCACAATTTTAGAAAGTTTCTAGTGAAAACTAGGGAAGAAGTGAAGAACGTGTTTTTCTCGTTTTTCCCGAATAATTCGGGCCGATTTTTTTAATTATTTAAACATGTGTTTGAATTTTTGAAAACAAAAAACTTTTAAACAATTTTTTAAACATTTTTTAAATTTAATTTTTTTCCCTTTTTAATTTCTTTTAAATGTTTATAAAATTGTTTATTTTGCTGAAGAGTGTTTAAAAATAATTTTATCCGGGAAAATTAATTAAAGGGGTGAATCCAAGCGGTACCATGGGAGATAGAGGCTCCTAGTCATCTGATTCTGACGAGAGTTATTCTACGCATGCGCTCATGCAGTCATAAGGGCTGCCCCGCAATTCTGTAAAATTCAAGCCTTTTCTCGCCCTACAACGCATTCATCATCTTGGTTGCATGAGGCAATCGGGGTGTCTTGGCACCGATTTACCAGTTTCAACGTTGACAAAAATGGTTACACGAATTGCTATTATGAACGTGCCAGTCGAAAATCATCGTCACTACCAGAAGACCCATTCGCCTGAAAAATTGCCTGAGTGATCAAACCAGAACAGTGGCAAAATATCCCATTGCTTACGTGGTGTTTTCTTTTTTGTTGTTGTTGTTGTTGTTGTTGTTTTTTAATTGTCAATCCATGTTGTTTGTACTGCCTTCAAGCTTCACCAATTTGCGACACCTGTGAAAGGCTTTGTTTTCCCTTTATAGCTAAGCCTACGCCGAAGGTCTCAGTTCCAAAACCAGTTTCTTGCCTGGCGCCCGTGTGTTCCAAGCCTCAGACCTGCCAACGAGCCTGCCCGAAACCTGTTTGCTGCAGACGCTTCAAAGACTTGATTGACGGCTGCCCTCGAGTTTGCTTCCGCAGGTGTGATCAAGTTTGTCCAAGGAGTTGCTGCGGACCTCATCCACCAGTGAGGCACTTCGCACAGAGGCCTAAAATAAATGACATCCCTGAAGCCCCTGCATGTCCCAAGATTTGCGCCGACGTGTGTGCCCTGGAGTGTCCACACAGGTGCTGCGGTCCAGGCTCCCTGAAAAGGTCCTCTGTGGTGCAAAGGCCACAGTTGGCTTACATGAAGAATAACTACCCTTTTGCTGCAAGGAGGTTCCAAGTTCCCCGGATGCAGATTCCACTGGTTCCGATGTCCCTTTCCAGGTACAGCAGGCCGCGAGGGTTTGGACTGAAGAAAAGACATACGACACACTTACAGTAACAGTACCGCTTGATTACCGTGAGCCAGGAGGGAGCCCTCAACGAGATACTCAACCTCATGGCCTCTTCATATGAGCCCGGTACCGAGTTGGCTCGTTTACCGGGATGAATTTTGTCTATTCTTCACGCAGGAGATTTCAGACCAGTTACCGAGATGAAATAGCCGCCAGTGGCTGACCGAATAACTGAAAATACCCACAAGGCATACGTGGTTGGAAAGAACTCATCCCGGTAACCGGGCTGACGGTGTTCTTACCAATGTGGGAACTTTTCCATCCCGGCAGCCGAGCAACCGGGCCATCCCGCCCTCTCATAGGAACAGAACAATTCTTTTTTACAAAAGTCTTAGTAGTGAGGCGAGATCTCGGAAACCGAGCCAACCCGGTCAACCGCGCTCATATGAAGAGTCGTTAAGTTAACCCAGCCTATTCAGTTCAAGTTTAAACCGTGTCTTCCTCACGCTAGCGACTAAGCGCCGTAATCGCAATCGCAATCGTAATCGTACGAGATCACAATCCATGTGGTACCAATGGTATCACTTATTGCAAATACAAGGCTGATTTAAGGGAAAATAGGCCACTCGTTTAAGTTCGGGACTCGAGTGGCGTCTTTTCTATTTCCTCCAGTGAAGACGTCGATGACGCCTTTTCCTGTCTTTACACTAAGTTGTATGAAATGATTATACGGTGATTTGTAGATGAATCTTATTTTTTTTCTCGTGGTATAAGCAAAATTTTACACCCTCGCTACGCTCGTTCATCAGATATTGTTTTTGCCACTCAAAAACAAAACTTATATATTCGCGCCACTGTGTAATATACTCTTTCTTTATATGTCGAAGCAGACCTCATTTCTCTTGGGAAAGCTATAACGGGAATTAATCAAACAAGCAAAGGTGGCGATGTATTTTTACTCGTGCAAACGGCACATAAAACATGCAAAGTACGTAGACAAGTGCAAACGCGTTAACCACGCGGCATTCAATGCCCACCATTAAGTTGATGCTGTAATGTGAGTCTGTTGTCTATATATCTAACAAGAAGTATCAGATAATATTAAAATGTGCAAAACAGAACCCTTGTTTGTTTGGGGTAATACCCTTAGTTTCATTTATTTCCTCTTCAGCCAATTGCCAAATATTTTTGTTCATTACAAACGTTGTGGTGCAAATATAAGTTTATCTTAACTATAACTTTGTTGATGTGTTTTCAGTTAGCTTAAAAGCACTGATCGTGGGCAGCCAGGTTTCGGAGAGTTTGTGAACAAGATCGACAAATGCAAGATGTCATCCCTTTCTGTAGGCAAATAACGTAATACGACGTCATTGTGCATCATTTTTATTGCCGCATTTAACGTACTAAGTACCATCCAACTTTTACCATCATAGCTTTAATTTACGTTCTTCGTGTTTTGAGAGTGGTAAAGGGTATTTTCGTGACTCGTGAAACGTGAAATCGCTATTTTTTCCCTCGTGAATCGTGATTTCCATAGCATCCGTGAGTCGTGATTTTGCAAATCAGTTTTCCGTGAAACGAGAAATACAAGTTTAATTCGCCGTGAACTGTGATTTTCAATGTCTTCGTTTTCGTGAATTGTGAAAGGACCAGTTTATTTTCCGTGAAACGTGATCTAGAGCCCCCCTTTACCACCCTCTGTTTTTGACAGCCGCAGTTTTTTTGTCAATAATTTTGTCACCTCTGTACGTAAATGGGGCATTTCCACGTTACTGTATTAGTTAAGCACTTTTCGTTCGATCCTTTTGGTACGTTTTGAGAAGTTTCCTGTGGTTTCTAAAATCCAATATGGCGGATCCAAGATTTCTCAAGTGATGTGACGGCATCATTACATTTTGCGGACCCCATGAAACGCACATCCGCAGAACGTCGAAATAGACCAATTTCCATGCTTTAACATTCAAATCCAACCAATAAATATGACTTTGAAGCTCTGGGGAATAAAGTAGCGATTTCTACTAGTTTTTCCCCGGAGCCTCCAGACGATGTCTTTTGTCTAGGGGTGAATTTTAATATATCGAAAATGACTTATACTGTCAGAGTCAATCTCGTACCCAGAGTCCTCGGGCTCTTTGGTCAGCGGGTAGGCGCCCGGAGAGACTCTGGGATAACGGACGCCATTTTTCCCACAAAATCTGGGACGGTTTCTTTAGAAGTTGTTAAGTAACAGCCAATCAAAAAATTCGAATTTTTTTCATTATCCCAGAGTCTCTCCTGGCGACAACCCGCTGACCAAAGAGCCTGAGGACTCTGGGTACGAGATTGTGTCAGAGTTAAAAGGCGGTGGAGAGGGGAGAGGAGTAGGGCAAACACTCGCCCCTACCATACGACAAGCACTCCCTATGGAGTGAATAATGCATTATCCAAACAAAGCAAAATGGCCGGCGTAAACTCGCGTTTCGCCAGCATTTCTAAATCCGAAATACTGAGAATACAAGATGATACTGTACCAGAGAATACAAAGAAGGCCACAAAATTTGGCCTGAGAGATACTAAAGTACTAGATACTAAACTAGAGATACTAAAACAAGTGGCAGTAGTGTCACAATATTTGAAAATGTTAAGAGACTATTCACCTCGATTTCAAAGAACTGTTAATTGACCTTAAAAGAAAACAGGCTCGCAGAGAGTGCATATGGCTACTGCTGTAGAGCTTGGAATACTGAGTACAATTCTTATAGCACTATGTCGTGCTTTCTTTCAAAGCAAATTCGTTTCTATCGAAAGGGTGTCCAAAACCGGTACCCAAATCGTACTGTTATATCGAGATCTGGTCGTTAATTGATCGGATTTCCGAAAACTTTCCAATTTTGCTTAAGGTATCAGTGTACCCCAAATGACCATCATACTTCGGCGCCGCTTTACGGTGGGACGTTTTACGCAAACCCTACAAAAGTATATATTTTCTGAAAGCTTAATAATTGTAGATTACGATGGTATATTCATTAACATAAAAAAATTTACGGTTTTCCAAATATAGCGCGCTATT
>BLFK01000352.1:418750-449803 GCA_014634185.1 Astreopora myriophthalma | reverse complement strand
TAGTCGCTCAACATTTCCACCTTCCCTCCGTTATTATCTGTCATTAACGTTAACTGCATCAAACAAAGCTATTAAAAGCCTATAATGTTACATTAGAACCGTCACACTGCCTCGAATAACAGAACAATAACATTAAGTATTTAATAAAGCGGCCACCTTTCCGTTAAGACAGGTGACAGGCAACCGAGGTCGTTGCAGAAAAAGGACAGCTGTTTTGTATAGGAGAGAATTCCCCATGGACGTCCAGTGAAGAGCTTACCTTTCGGATAAAACCTGCAAAATCGAAAGAAAAATACACCTTTAATTGCATTCCCTGGTGACACAAAAAAATTAAATGTTTTGTTGATTCTAAACAGGGAAATACATTTACCTGCCCGTATTGAGACGTCGCTAAAAGCCATCGTATTATCGAATGGAGTGTAATCGTCGCCGGAGCCATATTGGTTTGGCGTATCATACGAGTACATCTTGAAATCGTTCTATTCCTAGTTTAATCTTTTAAACCTCAATCCAATTTTAAGGCGTCTTGGAGAAGATCGTTGCTCCGTTCTTCACTGTTTCATTGAAGTTTCGCTTTCTTTTAACGTGTTACGCGCGATCAAGAGCCAGCCAAACTAGCTCATGACTTCATCTTAACGGTGATTGGCCGATTAGGTGGCGCGGAAGTTGAGCTACCGGAAGTAAAAAAGTGCTGGGACACTCTTGTCCCAGACCATAGGGGATTTTCGCTGTTTTCCCGCAACCCATTCTCTTCTCTGAAGTAACGATTATCGTTCGTTCTTAATTTGGTCTGAATTAACGATTTAGATTAATTTAGAACACCGAAAGTCTGAAGGGCATTCTGGGAAATGAACATATTTCCCCGAACACAGGACTCGAACCTGCGACTGACAGATCCCTTCCTCTAACCACTAGACCACTAAGCCGTTACCTGCGCAAACCCCAGTTTTTAATGTATTTGTCATACACCTCGTTGTAAACCAGGGCCCGGTTGTTCGAAAGCCGATTAACGCTAACCCTCTATTAAAAATTAAACGACGTTTTAATTTCGCGCTCAGAAAACACTTTCAAAAAGTGGTTTTACACTAAAGCGGAAGAAAAGTGTAAGTTACAAGTGACAAGCAAAATCTTTTTCGGGAAAATTTTTGTTGACTGGTAAATAAACTGCAATCAAAGTTCACTCTAACCCAGGGTTAGCTTCATCGGGCTTTTAACAACTGGGCCCAGTATCGTTACTCGCTAAGAAACATTTTTATACAGTAATTTGAAATAGTCAGTCACCAAACTTCAAAACAAAGCTAAACCTTTTAAAATCAGGGCTTAGGCCTAATCACTGTTGAGAAGTGATATTCCATAAATATCTAATCATTAATATACTTGATAACTTGTTCCTCAGTAGTCTAGTGGTAAGGACTCGTCCCTATAGCTCTATCTGCGGGTTCCAAACCAAGGATATGGGTTTTTCTTTTTCATATTTGCTCCTTTCCGAAAAGTCTTGGACAGAGTGTTCTAAATTAACGATAATCGTTAATTCAGAGCAAGTTAAGAATTAACGATAATCGTAAATTCAAACAGGAGATCGTATTTCCCGACAGTCACTTGAACCCAGGCTCTATCCTGGTCGACGTAGGAAAAGAGAGAGAACCTAGGAACGAGGTTGGTTTGCGCGTAGCAGAGGCTGAACCCGCGTCACCTCGTGAAAAGCGCAAAGAAAGCGCACCTACGTGGGAGGGATGAAAAGCTCCTTTTACCACGATGCCCTCATGTGACTTGCCAAGCTCATTGTTTATCTTTCTTGCCAAGTTTTTGTTGATTTTCAAGCATTATAATCATTGTGTCTTTCATGTGGTACATATTTGCGTACGCGCCTGCGTGTGTTCTAAAAAATGATAGAACAAAAGAGTGAACAGTTCAGTGCATTGTTTAATACCTGAAAGTTGTCAAAAACTTTTTCGACTTGTTACGATTGACAGCCCCTTCCCCTACGAAGGACAGATTTCTGGTATCGCCCACGTGAAGGGCGCCAGACTGGGATTACGTCAGTGGTTATTGGTAACGTACTGATTAAAAAAAAAAAAGAAAGAAAAAACAGGCACAAACAAAAAATAGCTTTCGTCAGCGACCAAAGTACATACTGAAAACTCTCTCTGTAACGACATCCGCGTGCCTTAGTTTTTCCCTTTCTATATTGGTGGCTTCCACCTGAAGTTGTAACGGCCACGTTGTGTCCCTCAACAAAGAAACAATGGCCATATTGATGTCTCCAAACAAAGATACGGGAGCCACGTTGATATTCCGTACTAATCCTTCTGGAATTGATCCCTATTTTTCTGCAAACATTTTTTCTCAGTTTCAGTTGAAAAAAGAACATGTCTTCTTTACACGTGAATGAAAACCAAGAATAGCCATAATACAAGCCTCAACTTCGTGGAGTCTGTGAGACGTCTAGTCCTCTGAGTTTTACGGTTCTTCCCCCGGACGACCCCCTCCCCCCCATAGAAATGAAGCCGCTACACTTTTATCCCATGATGTGAAAGTGGCACACGGGCAACTATTTGTGGGAGAGGACGATGCGTAGGATCCTATCTATATTATAAATATGTATATATATATACACATCGTCCTATGATGCATATATATATATATATAATAAAGCGATGAGTACCATTTGAAGTCTGGAACTACATCAAAAAAATAATATATATATACTGAATGTAGGATGCCAATAAGCCCTCGCAGAGTGCTCAATATCTAGTGAAGCTAGAGCTACGTATACAAGTAAAGGTAAATGGACTACATTCCGTAATCGACAAATTTGTTTCGTAGGACCATGTCACACTCTTCAGGATCTTACAATGATTGCTATTTCTACATGGTGGTTTGTACTGCTGCCCATGCGCGTAATTGTGAATTACAATTTTTAATTACAATTTCTTTAAAAGGAATTTGTTTGCATGCCGACAGCCGCTTGCTAATTCTGACCGTTTGTTGAGCGTGGCGAGCTCTGGGTGGCAAATAGTATAGTATTTCTCGAGTATACATAAGTTGCATCTTTTGGTGCCGTTAGAATACGCGCGCGCCCTTCCCAAAATCTTCCACGTGATGCTATAGTTTACTTTAGCATTTTTCAGCCGCCACACGTATTTACTTAGCTCTGTCTGGTTGCTGTGCACCACATTCTTGAAGGACTGGTTGTGGTGCACAGCAACCAGACAGAGCTAAGAAAATAGAACTAGCCTCACTTGGATGCTCCATTGGCCAAGATCCTATGGCTAAAGGATCGGTTCATATCACACTTTTCTCGGGCCCGAAAAGTCATTTGTAAAACAACTATCTAGTTGTTGTAGAAGGCTGGTCCTTTAAATGACGTGTTTGTTTACGCAAATCAGTTCTATTGGTACAGACCCTTGTAGGCAAGGTTTCTTTCACAGAATTCACATACCCGCAAAACGAAACAGAAGTACAAAACTCGCACATCAGTAATTTCGTACAACGAACGCCTCATCACGTGAACATCGCCGCCTGGAGCTTTTTAGGATAGATCCGATTCACTACAATACTGCGCAAATTAATAGCGGCAATTCAATGCATCATGTAGCTGATCGGCTTGATTCTCAAGCGACTTAGGGAGAAACAATTCATTTTTTAGCTCAGCATTGAAAATCCAGAAAACACCTCTTGGTCGATGCGAGCTCCAAATTCCTTTATCTTGCGCACGTAAGTTTTCAAAGGCACACTTGACAAGACAGGGCCTTGGGGCGATTGGGGAGCTTACGGAACAACGGCCACGAGAACCTCATTTAGAAATACGCGATTACAGCGTCATGTGCTAAAATCCTCGATAGAACCTGGAGAATTTGTCATTCGACGTCGTTATTTAGGAGATGACGGCAAAGATATGTATTAAAATGTACAACACACGTGCAAAGCGCGCAGACCCATCGTTTTTGCTCGCTACATCTATTGTTTTGTCGCGTTCTCGCTGCCGTCGACGTCATGGTTTCGTCAGCTCCCTAATGAAAGCGACGTCGACGGAAACGCCACAAAACAACACGTTAGACTATGTTCACACCATACCGGATAAATTTTCGTGCCGGCACAACCCAAATCTATCCTTTATAACATGTGGAGTAAGCCAATAATTATGTACAGCGGTTTTAACGATTTTCCACCGATAAGCAGGCGTTAAGAAGTTCATGCGACGCCATTTTGAATAATAATAACAACAACAATAATAATAATAATAATAATAATAATAGCAATAGCAACAACAACAACAACAACAGCAATAATATCAACAATAATAATAATAATAGCAATAATAATGATAGTTTATTTCACAACTCAGCAGTAAAACTGAATTACAGTGGGGTCAGCCAAAGCAACAGTTCATAGCAATAACTACCGTACACCAAAATAAAATCACACAGTGCCCTTTATGATTACAAAGTTGAGGAAATTATCCGTTTTCACACGTGGTTTTACAGATACGCTGGTCCCAGAGGGGAGACAACAGCCATATTCATGGCAACAGGGGCTTGAACAATAGAATCGAGAGGCTCAATGAGGCGGCGAAACCTTTCTATAAGCGGATTAACGCGACTTCTCCCCTAGCCATTTTCGAGAAATATACCAACTTCGACTCTCACCATTTTGCACTCATACTGGTTTTGTTTGCCAGGCCTAATTTTGTTTTTCGTCATGTAGAGACCACAGTTCGCCGATGTACATCAGAAAACGGTAAATACTTCCGGTCCCATCCGATTCCCAAATCGTGCTCAAAACACCGTTACATATCTGAACAGGAGACCAACCCGCAACTGTTTTTCGTGATGGTACAAAAGCTATCCGGTATATAGGGAAACCGTAAACAATAGCCGTAAACAATACAATCGCTTAGCTTCTGTTTTTTATTTTCTCCCCAAACAACAACGGAAATTACCAAATTTCAGAGCACCAAGCTAATACATCTTTTTAGCTTCGTTGTTTGTTTCCCAGATCAGATCCCGTGAGAGTGCTCTGGGAAATCATTTCCTTAAAAATTACCATTGGCACGCTGGTGTGAAACAATTCCTCTGAGACTGTCTCGTGATCTGTATCTCAATTTGCATACGAAGCTAAAAAGGTCTATACTTCAGTGCACATTTTACACATCGAACGAATTGCTATTTTCAAGTGACGTTCTCGTAACCGTCGGACTTGAGTATCTGATTGATGGAGCCTTTTTCCTACGAATCCTCATCAAAATGCTGTTCAACGTGGCGCTCGAATTTATTTTGATCATAGCTGGCTGGGAAAAAGCGCTCGCAAACCGGACACAATTTGCCTGGTGCGGAAGTTGCGCCCACAAGGTCGTCCTCCTCTTCGATGACTTCAATATCGCTCTCTCCAGTCCACGTCGACCCAGATACAGCTGTTGTCATGGAAACCTCCGCATCTCTTCCGGTTAATCTCTGGTTATTCACACCTTCGCCGGAAGGGTCAACATTTGCTTCGGCGTTTATTAATCTACGCACATACGATTCTTGAACCGGAATACTCAGCGGAGCATTATCAGAAGATTCACCATGGAAGTTTGCCTCGCTTGTCCTTTGCCTCTGTGAAAGGGGATTCGCTTCTCTTTCCGCCTCCTCGGGTAACTGCCCTTCCTGTGGGAAATCACGAACACCCCCTGGCTTTCTTCCACTTACTAACTGTAAAAAATCTTCGGTGCTTTTTTCGGAGAGTTCAATCAATGTACGCAAGCTTTCGTTCTGTTTGTCCAGGTGGTCTTTGAATTGTTTCATTTCGGTTACTCGATGTTTGACATCAATCAAAACAGATTCTGCTTTTCTTTGCAAAGAGTCACTTGTTACAGTTCTGGTCTGTTGTGTCGCAGGAGTCACACCTAAAAAGGGATAAACAGAGTTCAGTAACTGGACAACGTGCAGAAAACCAAGGCAGAACCAGTGAATAAGTTCCCGTTACACTAGCGGACTCTCCTCTAAAGGTCTCCTTGGGGAAACCGCTTGGGTTGGATTTGCTCTGGGCTGATTTGAGCACGGGTTGCGGCTACACTGCTATATAATAGACCTTTCCACCGATTAAGCGGCCCTCTTGAATTCTATTGTTCTGAAAAAGATATTATGGGACGCCCAGGGGGCAAATTCGCATACAACGTGGGTATAAATTTGGTTTTGGTTAAATAATCTTCAAACCAGATCGATTTTCGTATTTCCTTTGTCTCAGATTAATTTTGGTGTGAAACAAAGGATGTAAAAAAGTGGCTTGAAAATGTTCAAAGGAAAAGTAGAAAATGTAACGTTAAGGTGATTTTCTCTTAACTGTGGTCTTCCCAGTTCAGTGTCTCAGCTACTTTTGACGCTTATTGTAGCTTTATTTAGTAGCTCATGCAGCTATATATCTCCAGGCACTTACCCACCCAACCATGAGATTACATACAAAAAGGCCATACCACAACCCTGGGATGTACTCTTCGCGATCAGGGTGTGGGTTCTTTAACGCCCCCCGAAGTTATGTGCGAACAAGGGTTGTGAGACGGGACCTACGGTTTATCGTGCTTATCCGAGAAGACTAGAGTCTAACCATTTTCGGATGTCATTGCAAAGGCAGCACTTTCTCCTCAGTTATTTAAAGACCCTAGGTGAGGTCCGGCCGGGTTCGAACCCACGACCTCCCGCACGATAGACCCGTGCTCTAACTACTGAGCTATGCGGTCGGTCGGTGGTACTCACTTCATTGTACTTACTTGCAACTTCTCAAGTTTTGTTCACTTCACTGCGGTGATCAAACTTCCACCATAAACGTTTCAAATCCGCAGTTCAGTTCAATACATGGCATTCTACATATTCTCTATCAAACTGACTCAGGTGGCGCCAAACTTTTCACTTAATTCTTGCCCCTATGGGAATTCTACGCAACGTGAGACAACGTGAATAACTTGTTTTTACGAAGACGTTTCAAGCCACAGAATCTTATCACAGCCTTAACCTTTCTTTTCATGAAAACATGTTAAAAGATCAGCTTTTTAGAAAACGCAGATCGAAATTTTTCAGATTGCTTTTCGGCTCGAAAAGTGTTCGCGTCCGGCCTCAACCGAAGCCGCTGAAGGAGGTGAGGCATTCTGCAATCATGCTATCTTACCTTTTCCCACAATTTCGCCTTTGGCTCTTTGTTGCTGTTCCCTGTATTTCAAATTTTGTTCCATGGCGTCTTTGTATGCCTCGTAAAATCGATTGAGTTCGTCAGCTTGATCCTGTAATTTTATCCTAAGAAAAATTATCTCTGCTTCCAATTTTCTTCTTTCCTCCACAGGATATTTATATGTTGCTGTCTCTTCGGTCTCTGTAGCTTTATCCGTTAAAGAGCAGCCTTTAACCACTAATGATATATTCCCATTCGATTTGTCTTCTAACCACTTTTTCAGATGGTCCCTATCTGTTAATATAACAAACTGTTGGTCCTCTTCTTCCATAACTTCTAAGCCCATAATTTTCAACTCCTCAATTATAGTTCTACGCTTTTTGTTTTCCGACTTCCCTTCTTCCTCCGAGGTTGAGCAAGGTTCCGTTCTTCCATTACCCTTTAAAACAGGAAGGGAAAAAAAGTAGGGGTAAAGGTAAGAATTGTTGTTAAAAAGGAGCGCTTACCATTTGTATGGAAAAAAACAGTTGTTTCGGTGGGAAAACAAATGGAACGGTTATAAGCAACGGAAATTTTCCGGGGAAAAGGTAATACCTTCCAAGGTATTCCTTTTTTCCCGGTTTTACCGAAACTACCCGGCGAACTTTTCCGTACCATTTGTTCGCGATCGCATCACTAGGACCAGGCTCCATCGCGCGAATTAACGTTGAGATTAACTGTTCTATTTGTTTTCCCACACAAATGGTACAACTCATTTCTCGTTTCCTTCCTGAAGTTCGAAATGCCCAGTACCATTTGTCGAAAAACTCTCACGGGAAAATTCCATTCCAATGGTAAGTGCTCCTGCATTTCTTATCGGAAAATTCAAAAATCCTCCAACCAATCACTGCAGACCCAGGCAATCAAATGAACCAATAAGAACTCGAAGCGAATAAATGCGGCCGGCGCCAAGTGCGGGAGCCTCGCAATCAAGAGTTGCCCAGGGCTGAGTTGTTCGAAGAGGGGTTAGTGCTACCCGGGATAACTACCATGACAACCAATAGCTTTTAATCGGACTCAACCCAGGGTTAGCGCTAACCCGGCTTCGAACAACTCGGCCCAGATCAGCATCTCTCTTGTCAGCGGCACTAGGGAATGTAAGATGTAGGTACTGCACGTGCAGTCTGTGCATCAGCATTGTACTCCCGATATACGTGAGCCTGTAAACTCAAGTGGCTGCGGTCGTTCCGAGATCACGCTTTTGAACTGTGTCATGATTTCTTTGTTTCCTATGCGTATGTGCACACTTATAAGTAATGTGATCACAAACGTTATGCACATTTCCTGAAGGTGAGGCTAAACCCCGCACACCGCAGAAAATAGGGAGCCTAAGCAAAGGCGTTTTTGAGCGACGGACGTATAACGGAAGTGGATTTTTCTCATACTTGGGCGGTAGTTTCTCCCAATTTTCTAGCAAATCGTAACTATGAGAGTAGAGACGCTGAGCAGGACAAATGTGGTGGCGTCAAGGCAGGTTAAAAGGGAAAACGCTTCACTTCCGGAAGCGGTACGTCGGTCAAAAACGCCTGGGCTGAAGCTCCCTCTTCGCCTTCGTCACACAGCGGCCATTTTGAGTCTCGAGGGACTGAAAACCTTTGTTTTGTCCTCAGAAATTCGTTCTCAAAATTATCCACTCGAGACTCGGGGTAAGAGTTCTATTGTTCCTAACCAACATGGCCGCCGCGTGATAAAAGCCGATTAACTGCATTTAATGGACGACTACCTGTGCCAAAGCCTCAAGACTTAGTCTCAGCTTCTCTGTCAATTCCTTCACTTTCTTCTCGAGCTGTTCGTTCTCTTCGTATTTTTCTTTATAAGCCACGTAGCTTTTCTGCAGGAGGATTTGCAGTTCATCTCTTTCTTGGTAAACTTGACTGTGCGAGCCTCTCTTTTCTCTTTGCTTTAACTTTGCCTTCAGCTCTGCATTTTGAGCTTTTGCCTCTCCGTAGTATTTTTTAATACTTTTGAATGCTGATCACCAGCGCCAGTTCAAGGGACAAAAAGTAATATTGTTTTTAGTCACTTAAAACAAGGAAAAGGACCGGCGTGAAATAATATTATCATGAACAAATATCCAAGTGCACTAACCATCTACAATAGTATTTTATATCAACCATGATAATTTAGTAGAAATCCGCTCACATACCATCACAAATCCCGTAATCTGATTGGCTTGTTACTCGCTATCTATTGAGTGTTGATGATGAGTAGCAACAAAAACAAACACAATGGCCGCTTCAAACTTCTTCAAATCTCAGTAAAATATCAATAAAAATGGAATGAATTCGAAGGTAGTATGTGAGTGGACTTCTACCGAAAAAAAAAAAAGTACTCATTCTCATTTTCTATGAGTCAAGTAGTGAATTCAGCACTACACTCCCTACTCACTATGTACTAATGCACAGAAAACTCAGACTTGTAGCCTAATAGACAATATTCGTATTCTCATGGTTGTACTGAAACGAGCACGGAATAGAGGCTGATGCGGGGGAATCCTTTCAGATGCAAATTATTTACCCTGCAAGAGCCTCCATTGTATGCTCGTTCCAGTCCAATACTGAGAATAAGGATAAGGTCCACTGTTAAATGGTAACTTAACAACCATATGAAGAAATACAAAACTCAACATTTCAAATAAAGGGATTTTTGGTTGTTGGTAATTGACATATCGAGGGTAAGCAATGCTATCAATGTTTAGTATAAATCTGCTAGCGTTCTATCACGAATGCCGTTCTCTGATTGGCTACGCCACTCGCTATCTATTCCGTGATAAATAGCGAGTAGCGGTTTTCAACAAAATGGCGGCCACTTCGTCGCGTTTTCGAAGTGTTTCGAAGTGTCTGCGATGAGGATATAGATAATTTACTTGTTTAGTTTTGAACGACTAGTAGATTTATACTAAAACAATTAGATTATTCGCTCTCGATTTCTATGCGTGATAGCTGACTCGGGCTGCACCCTCGTCAACTATCACGCGATAGAAAGCTCGAGCTCATAATCTAATTGTTTAATAGATCGTTTTCACATGACGTCATGGCGGCCATATTGGTGTACCTAAACAAAGAAACGGCGGCCAGTTTGGTGTCCCAAAACCATCTCCGGGAATTGTTAATTTTTACGCGAATATGTGCTATCGTTTCAGTAAAATCAATATGGCCGCTGGTCAAGTGAGTGAAAATGCCTATTGCTATGTCATCAATCCCTGTGATGTCAACAAATGCTTCTTCTTCAAAAATATTACTCATGTTTTTAGCCTATTTTATTCAGTTCCCAAAATAAAAAAAGCCCCCCCCCAACCAACAAAAAAAAAAAGCATAAACTGATTACAAGCCAAAATCCACTGATTCATTCTTACTAATAATAGCTAGCACTTAAAACAACTACTTCGACGAAGTTCGTGTGGCATTTGCCATGCAAATCAGGACTTCATTTGCATCACACAATCATGGCTCAAGAACCACATAGACGATGATTTCGTGTCGGTTTCGGGCTATGACATCATCCGTCGAGACAGGGAAACTAGCGATCATGGAGGCATCTGCATGTACGTTCCTGACTCTTTCCGATATGACGTTCTATCCGACACTATGGACGAGAACTTTGAAGTCTTACGGGTTAAAATCTACCCCAGCGACTTCCTAGGGCATACAATCTGTTATTGTTGGCACTGTTCACCATTCGCCGAGCGCAACCGATTCCTTGATTTTAAACTACCTGTACGAGTCGCTATAAAAAATTACAGCCCTTTTTCCTAACTGCGGCTTCATCCTTTTGGGGAATTTCAACAAGTTAAACTGCTCTCGTTTAAGGAACGCTTTTGGTCTCCATCAAATTGTCCCGTTTCCAACTCGTGGACAGAGTGAACATAGTTTTTACCAATCTCATCGCCTTTTACGATGTGCCAAAAAATTTGTCTCCTTTTGGGCTCTCCGACCACGATACTGTGGAAGTACAACCTTTGGCTAGACAGGACTGCCCGAAGAATAAAATCCTGCTGAAATCAAGAGACCTGCGGACAACAAATCGTCTGGCCATGCGAACTTATCTTGACGAAGTCGACCTTGGTCGCCTGGTAGGACGCAAAGAGTCATGTGAAGAGAAAACACGCGCGCTTGAAACTGCAATCAAGACGGGCTTGGATTTTTGCTTCCCCTTAAATCCAAGACGATCATTGCCAACGAACCTTCATGGGTTAGCAAACAACTGAAATCCTTAATTCACGAGCGCCAAACATCCCTTGCTCGTGGTGACAAAGTTAGCTTTCGCCGCCTTCGGAATCGTGTTAACCGCTTACGGAAGTCTTGTCGTGCTAAATACTATGAGTCCAAAGTCGAACATCCGAGGGACTGTGAGCCGCGTAGGTGGTGGAAAGTAGTTAAGTCGCTTGGCGGGATGCAATCAGCTACACGCACGGATCCGACCTCTGTCTTTAAGCATATTGACTCGGGGCCTGATTCTAGTTGTAGGGCCCTTGCTAATACCAATAATAATGCGCTTCTTGCCCCAATGAATATCTTTACCCCGCTGAATCCTGAATTTTCAGTTGCCCCGCAACACGCCGATACGCCAACGCTTACTGAGTTCTGCGTCCTAAAGAAACTCATCCTTAATCCTGCCCCGGCTTCTGGACCAGACGGCGTGCCTGCTTGGCTTTTGAAAGAGAACGCGGACTTACTGGCTCCAGTGGTTACTGATATTCTTAATTGTTCATACTCGAACTGCCCCAGTCCTGGAAGCACGCCAACGTTGCCCCTATTCCTAAGCAGACCCCTGTGTACGACGTAAACAAGCACTTGAGACCAATTTCACTCACACCTGTCCTTTCCAAGTTGGCTGAAGACTTTGTGGTTGATCGTAAAGTCAAACCTGCTGTGCTCGCTAAGGTCGACGCGAGGCAGTTTGGCACCGTTCTAGGTTCAAGTACCATCGAAGCCTTGCTTAGTATGATTCATGCGTGGTACAGTGCCACTAACGGTAATGGGGCCACTGTGAGGATGGTTCTTTTTTACTTTAGAAAAGGTTTTGACCTCATCGACCACCGGATTTTAGTCAGGAAGCTTGGTACATATGACATCCCTGACGCTGTTATATTGGATTACGGACTTCCTCACCTCGCGTAAACAGTGAGTTAAGCTCGGCCACGACTGCTTTTCTTTTCACGGACCTAGTTTTGTTCCCTGGGGGACTCCGGAGGGGACAGCACCCCATTCGGAGTAACACCCCTCTGAGAGTTTGATTATCTGGGAACGATCACATAAGAAATCGATAATCCAGTTGGTTATTTCTATAGGAAGGTCTAATTTACGTAACTTCTGTACAAAAATCCTATGATCTATAAGATCAAAAGCTTTCTGATAATCGAAGAGTGTGACCCTCACTGTCGCTCCGTTACCGTCACATCCCTGGGTCCAGTGGTGTAACATGTGAATGAGCGCCTGAGTTGTCGAAGACTTCGGGACAGCACCGTACTGGCTTGGGTCGAGGATTGTAAGGACCGCAGCTTTGACGTAGTCGACTACGACGCACTCTTCCGCAACTTTTGATAGACAGAGAGTAAGAGAAATTGAACGTAGATGTTTCTTTAAGTCTTTGTCTTAAGTCAAAGCGAGACAAGCAGAGTCTCTTGGGCTTTTCAAAAATCTGATTAAAGACATATTTTAGTAAGCACGGCATTCATGGAAAGCAGCTTTAGAATAAATATAGTTTAGTTGTATTTTATTGTAATCATTTTAAAATTTTACCATTTGTAATTTAGATTTTAGCATTGTTTGTAATCTTAGCTGATGATTTTACCGTGCATAAATAATAAAATATCATATCATATCATATCAACAGGTTTCACTTTGGGCAATGGTGAGACATCAGCGAACTTCCAGATCTTCGGGATACGCTGTTCTTGAAAAGAGGTGTTAATTATTTTACAGACTGGGAAAGCCAACAGCTCTGCATACTCTTTGAGAAGCCAGTTTGGTATCTAATCGTATAAATAATCGTATAATTCAACTCTTGGTTGCAAAGCGGTTATCAATAAACTAACTCTAACTAACTAACTAACTAACTAACCATCCAACCATCCATCCATCTATCCATCTATCCATCCATCCAACAGCTTTTGGAAACTCTGCAAGGTTGCCAATATCCCATCACCAAATTTTCATGCTACTTGGATCTTTCCAGAACAGACATGGATTCACACACCTTGCTTGGATTCAAGATACACCACCGAAAATAGTCTTCCTCGAGGTATTAGAGAGATTACGCATCACATTCAACACAAATAGAAAAATGGCAAGAGGCTGAAATTTACTGTTTTAATCTTGCCTGTTAGCCACAGCTATAAATCAAGTGTTACTTTAAAAAAAAAACACACAGAAATAAGCTACAGCTTATTATTACGTGGGATGCGTAGGCAGACAACGTTATAGTTTCGGGCCGGTTTCGTCGTCATTGTAGTCTCATATGGTAATTAGCCACGTGCTTGTGCTTCTCACTGAAGTTCAGGCCTGTTGGCTGGGGTTACTTCTCGGATGGGTGACCATGCATAATATCCGGGTTGTTGACTTGTTCTCTGTTTTTTTTTCCTTCTTGTTTGCGAAATAGTACAAGCAACACCACCGGCAACACCGTTTGTTGATGCTGTACCGAATGTTGACATAAACATTTCTATTCAAGTTTTTTTGTTCCTATAAAAACTGACTGTTGACAGCCATTCGTCGATCAAGGCATCCCACGTGAACGCCTCCAGGCGTCTTGTTAAGATAAGTTTCATGGTTTTATGGCAAACAACAGCCTGCCAGCTGTAAGCAACAATTTTATCATGTTTTGGGGTTAGTTTTCCATGTCAGACCCATCCAAATGTCCTGAATCTTTGGACTACATATGATTTGGCAATTATGTAACATTCAGAACATTTCATGGGCTCTTACATAAAAATGTTTGCATCAGATTCACAAGCTGGAAGACACAACAACCAGAGGTAAACAAAAGGTAAACAATAATTTAACAAATGCTGTACAAAAACAAAAACAAGACAAAAACAAAATTAAAAATCTGATCCTAAATAAA
Source organism: Astreopora myriophthalma (assembly GCA_014634185.1). NCBI lineage: Eukaryota > Metazoa > Cnidaria > Anthozoa > Scleractinia > Acroporidae > Astreopora > Astreopora myriophthalma. Next base: position 435,556 of record BLFK01000352.1, on the reverse strand, counting down.
AGCACAGAGAAACAAGATCACGAGAAATGCATTAATTGACCAGATGACTTCATTCCCATAAAAAAGCAATGACATCATGTCAGTAAGCTGGAAGATAGGGATTGCCGAAAATCGAAAATTACGGGGTTTTGTGAAGGGTGTATGACTGTATGTAATCTACATTGAATTACATGTGCTACGTGGATACGAATGATTATGAATACTCGATGAAGCAGCCTTCCTATATTGTGCCTTCGATGATGAACCAAGCAAAACTCGCAAACATAGCAAGCCAAGCCATTACGGAACACATGATTCATACAGTCTACTAACTGTGGTAAGTTTATAAACCCCACAAAGTTAGATAGGACAGGTCAGTATTTTAACGAAATAACAGATAGTTTGTTGTTTACTGACGTACAACTAGCTTATACCTTCTCTCAAAGCCACATGAGCTTCTCTTGAAACAGGACCACTTCCACTGGTTTCGTCCTCAACTCCTGGAAAATTAAACACATCCTCATCTCCAGATGAAAAAGAACGGGGACATGACTTGTTTTCCCCGTTTCCCTTGGAATCCATCTTGAGGAAGTAAGGCATTCAAGGCATTCAACGTCGTACTTCTGTTTAGAAGAGGCAAAACTAAAAATCGATGAAAGCTAAGCGATACAACTTTTACCCTAGGCTTTCACTTTCCTTGCAGCATGAAAACAGCGTCATAGTGCCTTTTTTGTGTGGTAAATGATCACTTTAAATTCTGCTTCCGCTATATAATATTGCTCTAAAGGTAAATCGAAAGGTTGCAACGTTATTCCTAGGCTCGATTACCAGCCGCTGTTCGGGAAAATGAGCCCGCACTCATCCCCCCCCCGAAGTAGGGAAGGCACTAGATAAAACAGCGGCTGGTAATCGAGCCTACGTTATTCCCAGGCTCTCTCTTTTCCTGTTTTGTTTCCTGTCTCTCGCTCCACGCTCCAGCTCTCGCTCCAGCACCAAGCGCCGGAAAGAGGAAATACCCTGGGAATGAGTATAATTTAAAATAATATAAAATAATATAAAATAATATAAAATAACATAAAATAATATAAAATGCCCTGTCGTATAATCGATTACATTGGTCAGCGGAACGAAACTTGAGGTTAGTTCACAACAACAACATCTCTCCTGCCCAAAGAAGAAAGAAGGGATTGCGTGACGGGTTTATTTACGCCTGCCCAATCACTATCCGGATCGGAAGCGAATATTTGCTTTTTCCTGGAGCTCTTGTAGCTTAGAATTGGAGATATTCTTACAGTAAGTTCTTATTACTACGCTAAACTTTACTTAAATTACAAAGAGCTGTCGTGGACTGTAACTTTTTTCTGCTTTTTTGTCAAGCTTCTGTGCAAAGTACGCTAATAAACGAAGAGATCAAAGCTCACTGTTTGTCCCGGCCTGTAATCCTGTAAATACATATGTGGATATCATGAATGCCTGTTTTAACAAAGGAGGCGTATTTGGAAGTGTGGACTTGCATAATTATATAACATATACTGCATATACCTCAATTTGCTTTCCGGCCACTTGGAAATAAATGTCATGTAGGTACTGGTAACAAATGCTCATAGTTTTGGATGTAACATTGCAATTTTGCAAATTTGGCTTATTATCTATGTTACACAAGGACAAGAAGGTATAACAAAACTTTCAAAGCACTTCCATACTGTGTTGGTCGAGAGTATTTAATAATGTAATAATAATAATTATTATTATTAATTTTATGTAATGTTTATTATCATAAGGACATGGACTTTCCAGTGACTTCGCAATTTGTCAGTAACCCTCATTTAAAGCAGCTGGACAATGACATGCTCTTTCACATTGGAATCAAAGCTGGTGAACACAACCTCAGAAGATTGTTTGGTGATGTCAAGGTCAGAGCAGTTTTGATTTGACTAATAATTATGAATATAAATCAAGATGAAAAACCTCACAGCATCTTTGAGGATTCTTAAAGATCTTCAAGAACCTGCTAAAGATCCTTAAGAATAAGGAAGTTTTGAAGATCTTTGCAGGATCTTGGAAGGATCCTTGAAAATCCTTCAAAGATCCTTGTGAACAAAGTACAAGGTATAGATCCTGAGAGGATACTATGTTAGGATCTTTAAGGATCTTAAGAGCAATTTTTAAAAGATCTTAAAGGATCCTTAAAAGATCTGTAAAGATCTTGGCAAGAGCTTTAAATTAAAGATCCTTAAAGATCTTGGCCAAGCTTTCTGCGGATCCTTGAAGATCTTGGCAAAGATTTCTGTTAAGATCTTTATCAGAATCCTCAAAGATCTTTGAAGATCCTTAAAGGATTGTCACCAGGGTTGTGCCAAACAATCGTCATAACAAGACCCTGCAGTAATTTTACACAACTTCATGTCTCCAAAGCAGGACATTTTCCAGCCATTAATAAAAGTATCTTACAACAGAAATGAATCCATTTGTTACTTTATCAATGCATGCTTATCACTAGATATTGTTACCATATAGCTCAATGGAAAGTTCAATAATATTTCTGTTTCATAATTGGATAAAATGAGCTTATCAGAAGAAACAGAATTCATTGCTGATCTCTTTGACTGGTGCATATTAATTTTGTTTCAGTTTGTGTGCATGGGTGGAAGCGCAAGTCGCTTGAGATGGTTTGCCAAATTTATACAATATGAGTTCAAGGACCAGTTAAAGACAGATAAAGAACCTTGCAATCTCGCTAAGTCTGATCGCTATGTGCTCTACAAAGTTGGACCCGTTTTAGCTGTAAATGTAAGTATTACGTTTGTGAACATTAGACATGTTTCAAACATTGTCACAGGCGTAGGAAAAGAAGTGTCCTACTTCAGAACTATGCATGACCCTTTTTTTAATGAAAAGTAGTTTAAAAGATCAAAATTGGTACACATCAGATAGGAAGAAACAGGATGTTATAAAGTAATTCCTCAGAACTAGTGAAGACAAAAAATGGTGCAAGGAAAACGGATAACAAAAAAACAACAACAACAACAACGTTACAAAACAACAACAAACCAGAAGTGAATGAGTAATAATTAAGTTCACTTTACATGCACTGACATGATAGGAAGGTATATGACAAAACAATTTTTTGTTTTCTCAGGGTAGATTATATTAGTTCTCTGTTTGTATCTGTATACACAGCATGGTATTGGAGTGCCTTCTCTGATGGTCATTCTCCATGAAATTCTCAAACTCCTGCACTATGCAGGGGCACACGATGTCAAGTTCTTTCGCATTGGCACATCAGGAGGCTTAGGTATTTATAGTGTTCATACCTTTAAGGGGAACTTCATGTTTTATGTAAATTAAGATAAAATATGAGAGGGCCAGACCATTACTTCCACAAAGGTTTGATGTGAATATTTGACATGAGATCTCCTATGTACCAAATATCAACAATATTAAAGTCTGTTGATACAATATGCCCCCTCTCTCTAAGGGATTGCCAGCAATAATTTTTATAATCAAACTTAATAAAGCATGAGCTTCACCAATTTACTCAATCCTATGTGGCAGTCCCACAATTAAAATTAGTGTAGGGCCTGAGTAAAGAGCAGAAGTTACACATAGCTTCCATCATCATGAAACAAACTTGTATTGGTAAAACCTTGGATGCAATTGACCTAAATCTTTCTGATATAGCTTGCACAACTTTCCACTGAAATTTAGCGTGCCTCATGAGTGTATAAAGCACCACAGAAATGATTCCATTTTTCTGCTCATGCAGCTTTGAAATTGATAGAAACCTACTATTTTTTACAATTATTCAAAAAAGGAACTTCTTGAATACAATAGTACATTCACATATCACAGATCTGATGAATGCTAAATACTGCTTGTTTTCATTCAATGAGCTCAGGCCCCACTTGTCTTGGTCTTGTTTATTTATTATTATTATTATTATTGCAACAAACATGGTGTTGATAAAATTATCCATGATCAGTGATGTCATTCAGCATGCGCAAGCTGAATAAAACTTGCGCCTCGGCTCTTCCTTTCTATTTGTTAAAGTGTTACTAATGCATGAAGAATTTCAAATGTGTATTTGCAAGTCCATGAATATTTCAATTAATTTCAGCAGTGAACAGCACCCAGTCGAAGTGCTTTTAAATTAGCAATGGATATAACAATAAAAATGTATTTAGCAAGCTTATAATAATCATTAATTAATATTGCTGAAATTAGTATTTTCTATTGTTTTCAACACTTCGAAAGGATTAAAACCTGGAACTGTTGTCATTACAAGAACAGCATTGAATGCTCTTTTGGAACCGTTTAGCGAGCAGGTAGTAGAACTCTCAGCTTATAAGTCTACTGGGCTTAAAACTCACCATTTCAGCGATATTAGCAATATTTGACGTTTTATCGCAGAGTATGAGGGACATGATTGCCACGTGAACCTAGTTTAATGGCCTAGCTCTCATGAGTCGAGCTCTCCTGTTTCTCAACGGTAGAATATCCAAACTAGTATTTAGAATGTGTTGATGAGGCCTTCCAAGGGGTTTTGCCAACAGGCGGCATGACCTCAAGATGTGGCGACAATCTTTTTATATTAACACAGGAACTGGCAGAAAAAAGTGTGACATCTTGTTACAGTGACAAAATACGACAGCGAAACTGTCCGTAACAAAAGTGGTGATGGGCTGGCTCTAAAACAACAGGGGTACTGACATAAATTTATGCTTTCAAAAGTATGAAAGTTTTCACCTGATTTTGCATCAATCATAGCCATACATGTATGTCGTTTCAGCACATGTAAATGCATTGAGCGATCTTGACTGACTTGAAATTTTGTACATAGTTTTTATGATATATGCACATTGTCATCTTCAATAGTGATCAAGTGTATCTGACTGGATGTCAATATATGTTGATGAAACCACTTCCAGGTGATCCTTGGTAAGCTAAAGAGATTCCCAGCTACTCTGGATGAACAGCTTCAGAAGCAGTTGTTAGAGTGCAGTGAAGATTTGCCTACAGCAGTAGGTGACACCATGTGCACTCATGACTTCTATGAAGGTAATTAGCTAACTGCCCTGCCATAATCTTTTTTCAGTATCACCCAACTAGTGGACTAATGCAAATCCTGCATTTTCATTGGCCACGCTACTAGAGGACTATTAGTAATAGTCCTTGAGTAGCGAAAAGCGTGACACTTTCTTTCATTTTATTCCCAAATAAATATTTCTTCAACTTGCATTTGCTAACTTAATTATTGCCTTTTCTGTCCGACTAGTTGGGTGATACTAAAACAATTAGGCCCTTCGACCTCACAGGCCATGGGTCAATAGCCCATTCGGCTTTGCTTCATGGGCTATTGACCCGTAGCCCTTGCGGGCTACGAGTCTAATTGTTTAATAGACTCCAAAATAGTATGATTTCCCATAGCCTGGTCACAAAAGGTTCTTTCTCATTTACACAGGATAGGATTAAAATCATGATAATTTAGTCCCAATTGACACTGGTCATCTACTGGTCAGTTTGGAACCATACCACGACCAGTTGGCTCAATCGAGAGTGCACTGGACTTTCATGCGGAAGGTGGTGGTTCGAACCCCGACTGGACCAACACTCAGGGCCTTTAAATAACTGAAGAGAAAGTGCTGCCTTTGTAATAATATTACATCTGCATATGGTTAGACTTTCTAGTCTTCTCGGATAAGGACGATAAGCCAGAGGTTCCCGTCTCACAGCCCCTTGTTCATTAACTCTGTGGGATGTTAAAGAACCCACACACTATTCACAAAGAGTAGGGCAAGCTGTACCCGGTGTTGTGGTCTGACCTTGAGGTGATATACCTCACATGGGACTTAGGGTCCCGTTTGTATATCACCGTGCACTTCTGTGCAAAAGCTGTAAAAACCAAAACCAAAACCAAAACATACCCATGAGGAGCCATGGAAACTACAGAGACAGTATGATCCAAGGCCAAGACAAAAATATTATTATAGACATTTCAGCCAGAACTGCAAACCAGTTTTTCCCCTGGGAAAGGTTTGGAACTAGTTAGTGTTTTTTGTCTGAAGCTTTTACTTAGATATATATAATTATATGAAGGACATATTCTGGGTCAGCAGGAGCGGGGTTAATAAAAAGTCAGAGATTTTGACCAGAAGATGGTCTCCTTTGGCCAGAATTTCAAGACATCAAGAGCTTTAGGTTGCAACTGGAACTAACCACACTTGTAAGAAATTAATGAAAGCATCTGATTATCCAAGGTGATTTGTCTGCTGAATTTTTACAAGGAATGGTATGAAATGTTATTTTCCTTTTTGGCAATTTTTCAGGTCAAGGAAGGATTGATGGAGCATTCTGTGACTACACACTGGACGACAAACTCGAGTTCTTGCAGAAGATCTATGATGCCGGTGTGCGCAACATAGAAATGGAAAGTGTGTGTTTTGCTGCAATGTGTAATCGTGCGGGAGTTGCAGCTGCCATAGTGTGTGTTACTTTGGTCGATAGACTGAAAGGTGATCAGATTACTTTGCCAAAGGAACAAAAGGAAGATTTTGAATCGAGACCTGCCAAGCTTGTGGCAAAGTTCATAAAGAAGTCTCTTGAGAAACACAATGGAGAAATGTATTCCTCACCAAAAAGAAAATGTCAACTTTGAATTCCTCCTATGAATGGTGTTTACCACTTCCATTCTGGGTAATTTTCATACCAGCAAAGGAATACAATTATTCTAAGTGTGTACAAGATCCTTCAATCTCATCAACATGCAAAATTGAATTTGTTGAACAAAGTTGCGAGAATCACTAGAAATTTGTAAAAGTCTTGATTCATGGGGATTTGGCTAAGGGCCACATTGGCCACAGGCTGCTTTGATATGCTTTGAAGGTTAAAGAATAGTGTGTGCAACCCTTGACTTGCAATAAGATAAAAAGTTGGGGATTGATTGTTTTGGGGGCTACAAAAATTGCAGGTCAGTTTTTGTTTTGCAAACAGGAATTAGCTTGACAAACGGAGTCATTCATTTTCTTATTCACTCAAGATTTCTATTCATTATTATCAAATATATATACATTGCATGACATGCTTGATAGCAAAGAAATTTAATATTTATTACAATATTATTATGGGTATTTTATTGATCACAGCTTCAAATAACACATATACGATTAGAGCCAAGAATATATAATCATGAATTAAAGGTATTTCTTCTGCTATTTGTGACATTTGTTGTGAGTTGAAAATAGGTGAATAGGGGGAAACGAATATGGTAGCTCTAGTCGGAATATGGTAGCTCATTTTGGGGCACCAATTCACAGTTAGTACAGCCGGTAGCCTCTTAGCCAGGTACCCTAACCTTAACCTATGGACCGTAAATCACAATTCACGGTCCGTATCAGTGCGGCAGTATTGCTCAACCAAGTCTAAACAAACATATCACAAGTGATGCATGGGCCTCTGTGTAAGAAGAATAAAGCTGTGTTCTAACCTGGAGGCTGATAAATTTTTGCTGACTAGGGAAACCTTGATAGCTTTTTGGTGCTACGGCATTAATCATTCTTGAAGACAGCACTAACTAAGGTAAATCTCTACCTGAAGGAGGTTTGAAAAAAAAATTAGTTACCTAATCATCGCTGGAAAATTGTGGTCGATCTTCACTTCAATTTCTGGGATTAAAAAAAAATATATATATATATATATTTCAGGAATGACCTGAACGAAGAGAAGCTATAAAAATCACTCTGAGTTAGTTGTTGTAAAGTAGTTGCAAAGGTCTTCAATCCACTCTCTTGTCAAACACTTCGTGCTAGCCCCAGTAGTCATACCTTTTTTTAGCAATTATTCCATGAGCCTGCATATGGGATGGTAAATGGCCAACGAGGCACACAGCCCCAAGTTGGCTATAACCAATCTTGTATCCAACAAGGGCAAAACATTTCGTTTTGTTGACAAAACTTGGCTTCCTGCTGAAATTTTTTTAGCTAAAGTGACACTTGCCAAACTCATTTTCCACCGAAGGTCGAACATAATGTGTAGGTATAACGGCTGATACCTGAGATCCAGCGAGCAAGAAAGGCATTAATTTAATAAATTCGTTAAGTTCATCAATTATTCATGAGCATAACAGCCTATCAAGTCACCAATGAAATGTCACATGCATGAGCTCTATACCCTATAATGCACTCCTCGTTAGTATTATTTATGTAGAGAATACTAATAAGGCATAGCTTGTTTTTCTTGTATGCTAATACTTTCCTCTTGAAGTTTGAATCATTGTTCACACTCCAGAGGGTCATGCTTTTTGTGGAATGTTTTGGAAGCTGTTCAAAAAAACTTGCAGCACATGTTTTATCGGGTCTAACTACACTCGGCCACGTGTTGTGTTTTCAAACCCAATAAAACCCTGCACCTCGTTTTCTAAACAATACATAAACAATGGTTTGTGCTCTGTATGTGGGCTGGCATAAAGTTCTGACCTTTCTCAACAAAATTGATACTGAGCAATATTATTGTACATACCAATTAGCATTCTTAGAGGTAACAGCTACAGCAGAACAGGTTTAAACAGTAACTTTTGTGATCATGCTATTATATACAAAGAATACCACTATGTACAGCAGTATCCTTGCTTGTCATGTACCAGCTTAAGTACATTCTACTATGAACTGAGATCTAGGCCCCCACTTCACAGAAGCTGACTTCTTGTTGAACAGCCAAGGCAAAACCACAACATTTTGTCACGTGAAGTACAATGTATCCTTAACTACTGCTGGAGCAGTCCCTGATTGTTCAGATTCTTGAGAGCATTGATTACAATCTCTTGCAGATACTAAAAATAAAGGAGTAAACTACATTAAATTGAAATATTAATTTTACAACATATAAGGTGCTTTAACTACACAGCATGAAAAGTCTTGAGTCTGGTCACTTTGATGTCACAGGGGCCATGTTGGAGGAGAAACAAGGAAACGGAAACAGTGGAGGAGGGAAAAACTTCCTTTGCATGTATTTTGAGCCATATTATGTAAGAAAATGCACTGATTATGCAGAAAACTTGCTGGATTGCAGGCCATAATATAAATACTAGTAAGGATGAGGTGCCCAGTCCAAATTAAGGAGAATCAAATGCCATGATAACGATACACAGGGCTTGAAATAACGGCCGGTCAACGGACAATGTCCGCTTAAACATGGGTTTTTTGCGGCCAAATCCTTGGATGACTGGACATTTTGTCCTTAGCTAATATAAATTCTTGTAACTACAGGAACCTGTGTTCAACGAGAAAACAATGGACAACACCAGAAAGACAGAGTTTTTACTGACCTGAGGTTTGCAGTATTCTTCCAGCCAGCTAAATATGCAAGCTGATAAGGCCTCAAAGTTGGTAACAGTAACGGATGCATTGAATGACAAGAACTGTGTTTCCATGATCTGCCGAAACTGAGAGACCAAGAGAATTGAATGCACCAGTTCAGTGATTTTGTCCACCAATCATATACATGTAAGGATGGCTTTATGTACTCAAAACAGTCATAAATTTTGATATTATGGTGACAGACTCGGTACATTTAGTGCTACAAGTACCTAACTTAACTTACCACACTGAATTTGGCCTGATCTGGCACCTGCTTTTTCCCTTGTGCTGGCTAAACAAAGCAGATGTAAAAAAAATAATGGTTGTTAATATTCACCAACCTTTTAATAATTCTGTTTTATCGTACATTCTAATATTTTATTCCATCTGTACACATTTTGCTAATTTTACTAATGTAGGTTAACTGTATTTACCACTTTTATTGTAAATATCACTGAACATAATCACACTTATTACGTGGGATGCCTGTGGCGGACCATGTTATAAATTCGGTCTTTCATTTTCTCCACAAATCAACACATTTTTTAAAAATTCTTAAAATTTTTTAAATGTTTGAAATCGTTTGTATTGTCCTTAGCTGTTAGTAACAGCCAGAAGCAACAAAACCATGAAAGCATTATGTCGTAGCTCTAAAGTATTTACTCCTCGATTTGATTGGCCATGTCGTAACACGATAAAGGTGAAATGACTACATGTATGTACAGTATCCTTGCTTGTCACGTACCAGCTATGTACATATATCTTATTAACCAAGCGCGAGGGCCGTACTGGGAGAGTATCGGCCCGAGGTCTTGACAGTACGGACCGAGCACAGCGAGGTCCGTACAAAAAAGACCAAGGGCCGATATTCTCCCAGTACGGTCCCGAGCAAGCTTGGTTAATAAGAGCTGGTTCACCATCATTCATCGTGCTTTTGAAAATTTCTAATTCAAGGCTGAAATAGGGTTTCTCAAAGTCAGCCATCCATTCTGGAGTTTTATGACGAAATTTTCGAAAGATTTCGTCCTCGTCTGCCATCTTAATTTCAAGTTCAAAGGGACACAAGTGCGGGATCATTCGGGACAATGCCCGGTCCAATACTTAGAGAATATTGGACCGGCAATAGAGCATTTTGATTGGTTGATTTTAGTTATTGGCCCTCTGACCGCCTGAGTCGTGTAATAAATTCTATTATGAACTGGGATCTAGGCACAAGAGCAAGAAAATAATTATGACAATACAGATAAACATTTTTTTTTGGCTTCTTTTCATTGGATTGCCCTAATTTTTGGCATAACATAGCATGGGGATCTTCACCCCGTAATTTTGGTGCAGTTCGTTCAGTGGAAATTGGCCGAAATTTTGAGAAATGACCTAAAAATTGCCCAATAGTCAGCTAGGACGTTTTTGCCCGGAGCCCTTCCATTATTCTTACCTAAAAGATACATTATAATTCAAAGAGGACAAATCACAATTGATCTTCACCAATGAAAATATCTGAATGCAGTGATTGTTCATCAGTAGGATGCCTAAAATGTGTGCAATTCCAAGGTACACAATAATTATACTAAAGAGCCTCTTTGAATTTCCATTGATGGCTTCATGATGGGGGGCAGGGTTGGCGTAGTGGTGAGAGCACTCGCCTTCCACCAATATGGCCCGGGTTCGATTCCCGGTCTCGGCGTCATATGTGGGCTGAGTTTGTTGGTTTCTCTACTCTGCTTCGAGAGGTTTTTCTCCGGGTTCTCGGGTTCTCCGGTTTTCCCCTCTCCACAAAAGCCAACATTTGATTAAATTTTGATTTGTTCTGATTTCAGTTGATTTGTAGTCTCCCCAATTAGTAGAGCACTTGTGCTCAGCTAAATAACCTGAGACTTAAGTAAAGTGATTATTATTATTATTATTATTATTATTATTATTATTATTATTATTATTATTATGATAGATTATTATGAAACTTAAGTCTTGCGAATGCATTTCCACTTACAACCATACAGTGTAGAAAAATATAACTGAGTTGTTCTTACCTGATTTTGGTGAGCTTTGGCTATTTGCTCATAATTTCTACAAATAAAAAGAAACAAGAAAACAAAGTAAATGAATGTACATGTGTATTTATCAAGAGTCAAGAAAAACTTGGAAAAGAAGGTCTGCATGCCCCCATAACAGGGGTCAAACCTATACTGATCTTTTGATTGCTAATTTTGATGCTCCATTGCTGAGTCATAAGGAAATGTAATTGGAAGACTGAATGCATATCAGCCCTAAGTGACTTTTTTCAGCTGATTTCTTTTTGCTCAAAAATCACCCAAAGTTTGTAGACTTCTTTGGTTTTAAAAAATGTTGCCCTGAACTTTTTTCCCTAGTTTGTGCTTTGTTTCCATGAATTATCATGTGCAGAAATCACTGCTTTTACTGGCAGGGTCTATGCAAAGTCGTTCAAAAAAGCTTTCAAAAAAAATTCAGGGCAACGTTTTTTAAATGACAAACATGCAAACTTTGGGCAAGTTTTCAGGAAAAACAAAAACAAAACAAAACAAAAAAGTCACTTGGGAGGACATATGTATGTGCATCCAGTCTTTCAATTGTGAAACAGTTGACCCTCAATCTGCTACCCAGTACTAGAAGTGTACTATAAACTAAACAATTTTTTTTTTCAAAACTATGTAACTGGGTGACTGCATCCCCAATTAGTGGAGCACTTGTTCTCTTCTAGGAGCTATTATTATGATACCTTAATAAAGTTGTTGTTTTTGTGCAATCATGTACAAATGAACTCAATAAAAAACAAGTTAACAACAACTATGACACATTTTCTCACGATATGATACATATCTCAATACAGGTGCCATGATAAGATACATGATATGATACATCATTACAGCATGTTTTGTCTGTGGGCACACAAGACTGTGTCAGCTCACTGACAATTAACGCAATGTATGCATCTTGAAAAATATGCGTCAGATCGGAAGCTATAAGAAGCAAGGATGGAACTTGCTTGCCCCTTCCTTAAATAACTAGCTACAGAAGCGCTTATTTTTGTGTAAGGAGTTATTAAAGATAGTGATTTCTGAATGTTGATGAATAATAATAATATCGCAATATGTTGCTTAAATATTGATATTCGTATCATGGCAAAAAATATCGCAATTCGCCGATGGACTGGTGTATCGCTGCAGCCCTAACAACAACAATAACAAAATTCTGCCTTACGTCTTCATAATCTTCAAAGCCATCACTTCCTTCCTAAGTGCCTCTAACTCCTCTTCTTGTTTTTTCTTCTGCTGGTGTAGGAACATGATATATTCAATTGCTATTTAAAAAGGAGAAATTACGCAAAAAGACGTGAGAAACTGGCACCTTAAAAAATGGTAATGCATTCATATACTGCACATATCCCATACAGTTCATGGCGGTTTACAATTTTTTCCTCAGGCGTGAGATTGGATGTCAGCCTGTGAAAAAGACAACAATGACATCTATACAATGTAAGTGGACAAAAGGACTAATGAACTAGTGTTAAGTAGTGTTAAGCCAGCATTCGCTGTGTGTGTTTCAGAGAACAATGATTGAACAAACGGATTTTCAGTTACTAAATTTGCATAGGAGTCTTGTTAAATAACCGATCTAGTTAAAAAATATTAGGTCGGTTCGGGTCAGTTTTCAAGTGCATTGAATTTCGAGTTTCCGTAGCGAGTTTTCAACTTTAAAGAAATATAGTTTTGTTCAAATACTGTGTAATGTAGTTCAGTTGGTGTTCTCATCACCAATAACTGTAATTGAAAACTGTTGCATATTTACGTACAGTAAGCTTAAAATGACCACAACTTGAAGAAATGTGCTAAACGTTTTACCCCTAGCATGTTGAGAGGAGAAAGAAGGGAACCAAATAGTGTAAAGAGATTTAAACTGCTACTGTCAGAAGTAACACAGAAGTATGAAAAATGTCAGACAATGTAATTGAAGTGCTGGGGATATAAAGAACCTACTGCATGTCAGATATTTCTTGAAAGTCAAAAATTGTGTTGAAGTCTATAGACAGTACCTAGCAAATGTATTGCTGTAGTTGATTAAGGCATGTTGCATTCTGATTGGGCAAGTAATAGTTGAGTGGGGGCAAGTAGACTTCAATTTTTTTTCCTGCCCTAAGTGTGGACCAGTAAAGAGGAGGCTTCTTGTGTTACTTACACTTTTGAAGAATGATGGCTTTGCTGAGCTTCTGCATGGCTGTAGAGCTGTTAGGTTGATGGCAAGTAGGTACAATGGTCTGGAGATCATCATATCCTTTCTACAAATAGTAAAAGAAAACAAATGTAAAAAAAATTACTTATTAAGAAGTTAAATAATACATTTATCACAGGCAGCCCAAGTTCAGTGTGAGAGTCATGTAATATATAAATAACATGGCTGCCAAATATGGGAATCCTGGTAACAGTTTCAAGAAGGTGAATATACATAATTAGAAAATAACTCTGTGTTTCTATAACTCGATAAAAACACAGAAGTTGACGTAGTCAAGGACAAGAGTCACGGCATTCCCGTGTGTGCTGTCGTGTGTGCTGATGTGTAAATTGCGTGCTGTAGAGAATCTACGTTTTGATGATAAATAAAATATAAAGCTTTCTTCTTTTTCCGTTATTTTCCTTGGGCTATTTTCTAAAAGAAATAGAAAACTTTTTCTTCGTGTTTCTATCGAGTTATAGAAACACTCGTGAAAGTTTGGGAGAACTCGAAAAAGCTGTGGAAACACTCGCCTGCAGCTCGTGTTCCCACAGCATTTCTCGTTCTCTCAAACTTCCACTCGTGTTTCTATAACTCGATAGAAACACGGAAAATGTTTTGTATTTCTTAAATATTCTCCACCAAAAAAGTGTTGGCTTATTGCCATGGTGTGCTACGTGATTCCCTACTGTGTGGATATTTTCAAAGTGAAGCAAAACATTCCTTGAAGTGCGTTAATTGCATCGCTTTATTGAGAATTGCTATGTATAATTAATACCCATGAACTGGGATTCCTTGATGCTTGTAAATCCTTATATCTGGCAGCAATGCATGTTGTTTAATACTTAATAATATACATGCAAAAATTTCACCATGCTGATCGGCTGAGAGCATTTCAATTAATCCCAAACAGCGCAGAAAGTTGAAATTGAGTGCAAAAAGTTGAAATTGAGTGCAGAGAGTTGAAATTAAATTTTTGCATGTATATTATTAACAAGTAATCAAATGATTTTTCTCATGCAATTTGGAATAAATAAGCACTCGTAAATTTTTCAAAGACTACAAATTGCACTCGCCCTACAGGTTCATGCAATTTTTTGCAGTCTTTGAAAAATTTACCTGTGCTTATTTATTCCGAACTGCACTCGAAATCATTTGGTTACCTATACATATTACCTGACTCTTTGCACTGAGCTTGGGCTGTCTGCACACTTACAGACATTGACAAAGCAAAATGTTGGGACTGTCACTGAGTAACAATTACATGGCAGCTATTCCTAGATGTTTAAGTCTCAAAATGACAATGAAGATTGAGCACTGGTTTCCTTACAGTCCTCAGTAAATCCTTGAAAAAGGCTGACATTAAATACCCACCCTTATGGCATCTCTTCTTTTTTGCTCAGCTGCACTGTGTGCAAAGCGTCTCTGTTCTTTGGCAACGAATACATCATTGTCCTCATCTTGAGAATCTATGGAAAACTGAATCACTTAACCAAGCAGTCGTAAGACAAGTTTGCGCAATGCAAATCTGGCTAAATGTAAGCCTCATTCAAAGAAGAGAGATGGCTGAAGGTGTGATAACAAATCTCTAGAACCTTGAGTCCTAATGGAAGTGACCACCGGAAGGTACATCCATGTACATTGACCTGTACAACCACGTACATCCATGTATGCCCATGTCTATGTACAGTGTACATGTATATGTAAATAAAATGAATGCCCTGCAACTTTCTTGTGCTTATGAAAAATAAAAAGAAGTGCCATTCACCAAAATGTGTTCTTGATAAGTCCTCATCTGGGCTTGCTGGTTCAGACTTTACATCTGTGGATTCAACTAAGAGATGTACAGCACGATAAAGACCAGTGATTACTATTTCTACCACGAGCTCTATTTTTAGCGCAAAGTCCAAAGGACTGATGCACTTTTGTAGTCAGTAGGGACCATAAGACGTTAAGTACAGAACAGCAATGTGTCCCGGTGAAAAAATGTCAGCATGTTGACCAGTTAAGGACACAATATTGATTCTTATTTGACTGGCTGTTAACTTGTAAATATGTTAAGAAGAAAAGACAAGCGAAAAATACCCAATGCTACTTAAGTGAAACTACGGTTCAGCCCCAAGGGGTGCCCCAGTGACGAGTAAAATCGTCTGGCGTTAGACAGAGTAAAATCTGTAAGTGGCACTACTGGGAGTTAAAGGGTTAATGGAGACATAGTTTCTGATCAGACGGAGAGGTGGTTAACCCTTTCAGCCCCAAGGGGTGCCCCAGTGACGAGTAAAATCGTCTGGCGTTAGACAGAGTAAAATCTGTAAGTGGCACTACTGGGAGTGAAAGGGTTAAGTGAAACTACTGTTCACTTAAGTACTATGCTACTTAAGTGAAACTGAGGGTGCATTCTTTTTGGGACTATTCTGGAATAAGAACAGACAGAATGGTCGGTTTACGCATTTTTGGAGGACTTACTTCGTTTTACGAATGAACGGAATAGTATTCCCTTCATTTTGCTCTCGATAGCAGAATGAACATAATAAACAGAATACGGTTTACTCAGAATACAGAGAATATGCATTTTTGGGGGATCACTTTGGCACACAAATCGTGCGCAGCCGCCAAATGTCACTCTTAGTCGTGTCCAGACTATTCTGAGTGTTAATTCTCAAGTCACCTCTGCAAGAACCATTCTGTTTTTGGAATACCAGGTACGCGTTTTTTTTGGAAAACCTTATTCCTGTTATTCTGTTAATCCTAAACTGGAATAGATCATTTTCACTCACGTGACCAGCAGCCATATTGATTTACTGACAGAAACAAAAGGACATATTTGCATAAAAATGGAGTTAAATTTCCCGAGGATTGTTTTGGGACACCAAAATGGCCACCGCTTCTTTGTTCAGGTACACCGACATGGCCGCCATGACATCATGTGAAAACGATCTATAGGAATAGACCCAAAAAAATGCACCCTGAGAAAGAAAGCACTTAACCAAAAGACCAGGAGATCACTTAAGCTCTTCCCCCTTTAGCTTCTCACTTGATGAGTGGAGTTACCAATAAAGGCAGAATATATCGCATTTTTGTTGCATATTCAAACCTGCCCACTGCCTAAGACGACCTTAGACAACTTTGTGATATCCATTCGGAACTGCTCCTTATGACGGAAATGAGAATAAGGCGTTAATTACCTGGTTCATCATAAAGTTGATCACTGCCTGATATGACAGAAACAAGCTGAAAGATGGATTGTCAAGAA
>BLFK01000352.1:377339-417856 GCA_014634185.1 Astreopora myriophthalma | reverse complement strand
ATCCATCGATATATTGACAAGCCGTAAAAATATAAATCGCTTGCGTCTTACTTCTCTTCAAGTCTCTTGAGGCTTCTATCATACCATGCGAAAACTGTACTCGTCAAATTAATGTTAAACAGCTGCTGAATGTCATTAGCCTGATTTTTATGCTTTTCCTTAGTATTCATTACTGCTTCCTTGTGGACCTTTGGCAAATTAACATGCCACTGACTGCGCGCTGCGTGCGAAATGGATTGTTCGCGTGCACTCTCCACGATCGTTCCGGAAATTGATTGCGTTGCATTTGTACAGAGTTAATAGAGCTAGCTACTGATCTGGTCAATATCCATGGATTTTTTTAGTCTTGTACAATCGGGTTTTTAGGTTAATTTTGTGTAGAGTTCATTCCTTTGCCTAGGAACTCGGGATAAGTTCTCTGAAGTCAGTCACACCCCTCCACCGTTGCCATTTTGTTAATCGTGAAAGGTGATTCAACCAGACCTCGGGGCGAATACCGACACATTTCATCGTCTGTTTTAAAGTACTGTTTACGTTTACCAAATTGTACGGGTTGGATTAAGATCTCATGCGATAAATTTCTCGCAAAGTTTTCATTTGAGGGTTTCAAAAAAGGCAGAATGGTTTTGTTTACATTCGAAAACTGGCAAAGTGTCTGCCCTTCTAGTACAGTCATGTAAGTCGAAATAAATGAATCGATAAGTAACGCCAGCTGACTGCCCGAATTAAAAAAAAGCATTAAATTAACTGTTAGTAAATACATAGTCGCGATAGACAAAATATAGATCGGTATCTACATGTCTGATTTCTTACATAATTTTATTGAGCTGATTTCTCGTGGTTTGGTTTTGTTCTTGATGTCGTTTCTGCGCACGAGCAGCTGTCAGCTAAAAGCAAAGAATTTTTCTTAATTGAGAGTTTAAGATTTGGAAAAGATTTCTATACAGCTCCCCACGTTAATTATACATGCATATTCCTACTAACCCTCTTCCAAAAAGAACGAGCGTGAACAGAGTTTTGCTGGGGACATGCATGCATAATGAAGTAGGGACCTGTATGGAAATCTTGCTGAAATTTGTCATCTCTGTAATTTAATGTAATACAATATGACCTAAATGTCAGTGGAACCTTTGCACAATTAATATAGATTTTTTTTTTTTGGAGGGGGGGGGGGGAGCTAATTGGGTGTGCTGTGAAACAGTTACTGGTCAATAATTTGGGAATTTTTCTTCGGTGTCAGAATGCTGTTAATTGTGTTTCTACAGTGGAAGACCGTGTGATGTTGGATCTTCTCTACCAAGGGGAAAATCATTCCTGGTGTTGATTTTGTATGATCTTTTGCTGTTGTATGGGCGATTGTAATAACTGTGCTTAAACATGTTGCTGTTGCATGTAAATTAATATGGGAAAATGGTTGAAATCATACTGGAAACACTGAGTTTTTAGGGGCAATTAGCTACATGTAGCTACAGAATCACTGATGTTGTTTTTGCCAAAAAGAAAATGTTCTGATAGTTTCTCTCTTCTCTTCACACTAATAATTTGCATGATAAGTTTAGTTCTACTTTGCTTTCATGTCACAGTCGCATCTCATTTGTTGTGTTTTAATTATGAAATTGCAAGATGGGTATCAAATCAGATCAGATCAGATGGCTTACACTCTCTGATAACAGTTTTCAATTTCAATATTCCAGTGAGAGCTGTCAAATATCAATTGGGGGTATAATAAGTATGGTTAGGCTTTCTCCCCATTGAATAATATTATTTTGCCTACAACTACGTGAAATAATTCACAATGCAACAATGGCAGGAAATAACATTTTGCTACCTTACCTGTCCTTCTGGGAAGTCCCTGTGAATATTATTTTGTTTTACACCCTTATGTGCATGTAATATATATTATTTTGCATTGACTGTGGAGTTAAGATTTGTCCCTTTAAATGTTTTATGTTGAATCTACAAATTCTCATTGTGTTCTTCACACACTTTCCTGGCATTGTACTTGTAATGAATTACTTGTGCCCTGTATTATTGTTTTGTGTCCAAATTTAGGAAAATATTGCTCAGCATCCAGTTAGAAGTCAGAGGCAGTGTACTGTTTGGGACAGCTAAAACAGCCTAAAACTTTAATCAAATTAAGTTCGTCAAGGATTTTCTATCCGAAACTATGCATTACTCCCTAGCAGAATATCAGTGCAGAGTTGTCTCAAATTAAAGGGGCACTGTCACAGTGTTTACAATGATATCTGGTAAAAATTCAATAACTTTCACCTTTAAATGTCTTCTTTGCAGTTGAATCAACTCTGTCACTTTTTTCCATGAGTTCAAGTGAATCTAGAACAAAAGGATTAGCCAAAATAGGTTTATTTTTATCATGATTATTTTGCAGCTGCCTTCAAATGAAAAGCCTACATGTAATTTGTATTTTCAATGTGTTACTAAAAGTAGTGCGATGGTGTCCCTTTAGGAAGGAGAGGGAAAAGTCCTTGAAATGTTCAACTTTTGTAAGCTTTGTGAATTAAAACAAGCAATACTGTTTATGTTAGGCATTATCCAACTACAAAGTTCACAGCAGTGGCAGATACCCCAGAAAACAGACGGCTTTCAGAAAATACAAAGAAACAAAGTAATGTAAGTCTTTGTTCAAGCACAAGGAATAAATGCATAGATATGAATGAACTCAAACCCTGGCTATAACCAGGTGGCCTTGCTGTTAACATCAGTAATCTCCGTAACCTTTTTACCCCCTGCTCAATGTCCAGATTCAATACCACAAGGCATTTGAAGAATCAAAAGGCCATTACATAGCAGTTGCTGATGATCCGGAGACAAAGAGAGCACAAAGGAGCAGCGAAATAGCCAGTCAAGTGGCTTACACACAGCATTCCTCAGGACAGAGTCGTCTTGGCATTCAGCAGCGTTCTGCAAAAGGTGAATGGTTACCCTCCTATTTGACATCATCATCATAATCATAATAATAATAATAATAATGATAAAACATTGCTAAAACATTCAAAGTCATGTGCTAGCCACTTGGACACCTTTGGGGCGCTAATGACACAACACACCATTAGCATTTAGCAAATATTATTTGAATAGATATTTATTTTATTAATTTTGGGCAATTTTTCCCATCTTATGTAAATTGGTAAATTTATAGATAATGGTGGCATTTAGCATTTAGCAGACATTATTTGGATAGATATTTATTTTATTAATTTTACACAATTTTATTCCTATCTCATGTAAATATGTAAATTTTTAGATAATACTGGCTATGTTCACATGCCCAGTATTTGTGACTAGGACCTGGCATTCAGGAGTTTTAAGCTGCCATAATAGTGAAAGTAGTCTAGACTCGAAGCCACTCAGATATCACTTAACATGTAATGTCCTGTTTTTTTTTCTTGCAAGAATTCTACAATTACCTCATTGGTTGTGGTTTCACAAATTAATAAACAAAAAAATGAAAACTAATCTCTTGATAGTAGTAATTATGATCTCTTCAGGATTTAAAACTGAAAACATATATTTCATAAACTTTTTAGAAGCCAGAGAAATACAGCATTCACAACAGCGTCGCTTGTCTCATGAGCACCCGATGGCCCAATTACCACAACAGTATCTGCATGAGCCAGAGCCAGAGCCTTTACCCAGTGCTCCAATGCCTGTTAGAGTCAAGGTAAGGATTTAAAATAGATCACAGATACAAGCTGCAGAGTACCAGTGGTAGAAAGGATTATCCTTTTTGCCCAGCTCGTCTCGTGTTCCTGCAAAGCTTAACACACGTACACTGTGCATGTATGTACCAAAAACACAACAAACCACGATATCAAAGAAACAAAATTAATAGATCCTATGTTGTTGTGGGTCTGTTCAGTGAAAGATCACAGACAGCTTCAAAATGTGGGAAGTACAAAAGACTGGCATGAAAAGCTGTCAAGTGAGTGTGTTGCTGATATTTTCACTTTTTGACATCTTTGATGTATTACTGCACATACGCAGCAACATGGAATCTTGGAAATAAAACTGCATAATTTTATTAACATTTCTTTTTTTCCTGTAGAAATACCGTGCCATGTATGACTACAGTGCCGGTGATGATGACGAAGTGAGCTTCCTGGATGGTGACTTGATCACAGATGTAACGATAATTGACGATGGCTGGATGGAAGGCAGAGTGGAAAGAACCGGGCAGTATGGCATGTTGCCGTCAAACTATGTGGAAGAAATATAATCTTGGAGTACATGATTTAGCCATTGAGCGTGAAAGTTGGCTGCATTAATTAGGAAGCGTTACGAAAATTACAGAGAAGGGTACTGGGTTGGTGTTCTGGCATACATCCCAGGAAGACTGATGCAAGTATTTTTGAGCTTGTTTCACTTAACTTATGGTATGTTTGATTGATCACAAGTCAAAGCCTCTGTGGCTTTCTCCTACAGGATAATCCAGCAGGCATATTTTTTGTATAAAACTGTATTAAAAGCTACAATAGTTCATCTCTTGCCTGTTTTTCATATTTTCAAGCATGGTCTGATGTGTCTTGTTTTGATCAGTTATTTCTGTCCCCTACCTTATTATTTATAAGACCCCAGGGGCGGATCCAGGGGGGGTGGATTGGGTGGCTAGCCACCCCCCTTTGGAGAAGCCCACCATAAAAATCTAATACATGAAAAAACGGAAATACATGCATGAGTCCCAAAAAATATAGAAATACGTGGGTACCAAAAACCTTGTGAATTTGGGGCCAAACGTAGGATAACTTATATTATTAATGTATAGTTTGGTGGCCGACTGTATCAGCCACCCCCCATTAAAAAATCCTGGATCCACGCCTGGACCCAACACCATACCCAGACAAGAGAGCTCTTGTAGGCCTGATTTTCACTTGGACATAAGCATAAGCCTTTAGCATAGCGAGAATCACAGGTGTACACAAGGGAGAATGCAAGCAAGGTGAGCACAAGCATAAGTTTGTAGCAACTGCAGTTTTGTCAACGAATGGTTCTGTGGGCATGTGTTATGTCCTTAAGGTGACTGAACACAGTTTTTAAGTACTTATACTTCCTCTACTATCTAGGCTGTTTTGGCATGAAAACTCAAATGTGGTCCCAAAGAAGTGCTATCATAAAGGTTTGTATTTTTTACAGTTTGGGTGCTCTGCGGGATGTTGCCATGGTAATGCATCTAGATTAAAACAAAGGAGGGCTGAAGGACATTTTTTGTTATTTTTGCAAATTACTTGTTAGTATTTTATGCAATTCACTTGTTAGTCTTTTCTTTTGCAGCGTTTGCTCACTGAAAAAACAGAAAATAAAGTGTAACTGCTGTTATGGTTGAATTTTAACAAAGTTTTCATAATTTGCTGACTGGTGTTTAGTGGTTTTCTCAAAATATTTTCTGTTAAATTTGCAATTTTTTTATATATCATTTATTTGTCATCTGAAGTATTCTTACTGCAAATTTCTCTAAAATGTAGTGACTGGTTTGCGCGAAATTGGGAAAAACAGGCAATAGCCGTCAGTCTCAAATGTTTGAAGCAGTGCGCATGCACAGCATTTTGTACACATGATTTTTGATGCCTTGACTTATGAAATGGCAGTGAATTTACACAGAATTTGCCAAACCATCACAAACAAGAGAAAAAGTGTTTTGCCATCACTGACATTTTGGTTTTCAAAATCAGTGCCGGCCTTTAAAAAATACCACTGACCGCAAAAAAAAACTGTCTCCAGCCACCTTAAGCTTGCATTGCTTGTATCCTTGTATGAAAATGGAATGAGCCATGGTAAATGGATACTAGACAGTCAAGGTATAAACAAGGAAAACCTGGACGGGGAGGTTCTCGACTGTGATAACAATAATTAAAGGGCTCAGAGCAAAAATGTCCTCAATGAGTTTTGTCATTTCGCAACATTGCAGCCAAATTTTGCGCATTAAACCACGGTCAAGTTATGGAATTACCTATTCCAAGTGGTGTGAAGAAAATAAAGAAGGAAAGAAAAAAAATTAGGTGCATCAGGGTTTTTTGGGGGGAGAGGGGTGTGAGGAAGAAAATTTGAAAGTGTTGGGGGAAATGTTTTTTGGCTTTTTTCCATTGCTCCCCCTTAATTTTTGGCATTTTAGTGCAGGTGATTAGGTGGAAACTGCCTGCAATTTTTGAAAATGACCTAAAAACCATGCTAAAGTCACTTAGGATGTTTTTCCCCAGCGCTTTTCAACTGACAACAACAACATCAACAATGTTCATGATGATGATGATGATTCTGGTTCTCAGGCTTCAATCAGAGAATAGTCATTTTATCTAATTAGAATGTGATCAATGAGATATACCCTAAGCAGAATTATGGTGCTACTTTTCAAGTACGTATCTTGGAGATGGAATTTCTCCTTTAAACGTTGTGGAATTTATGAAAGCAAAATTGATAGCAAGGAAGGAAACTGTTTTTTTTTTTTTCCTTCGTGTTGAGATGGTTTAATCAATCAATCTTAGTACTTTCAGAGCACATAAATTACAGTTCATTACAGTTCATTACAGTTCAGAGTGCCAAAGCCAGAGGCTTATATGAAGGTAATAGAATCTAATGAACTCATCTAGTATCTTGTAGCTTTCAGTGAAATTCATTAATTTTGAGAAGTTTAATTAAAGACCATTACCGAAAAGCAGAACTGAAAGGATTTTCTTCAAAATTGGCTCCAGATGCCTACTGATTTGCACTTGATGACAGCCTCTTCTAAGCTGTAGTCATCTCTCTTCAAAGAACACGTTTTCATGTGCTAGCTGATGATGACCTGTGACCTGCCTTTTGTACCTGCCAACCCCAATACAAACAACTCAAGAATTCAATTGTGCAGAAAAAATCCATTGAAATCCAGACATGTTGCTATTGTAATTTTGTAATCTCCCTGCAAGGGAAGCATCTTTTTGATGACATGCACAAGGGTGCAACAAAGGGCTCAATCTGTATTGTAATGGCCACAAAACAAGCAACTGAAAATTTCTGCTGAGAAATCCTGTGAAATCAAATCAACTGGCTTTTTTTGGGTCAAAAGTCAGCCATTACAATCATGTTTATGCTAAGCAGAAAAATTGAAAATTATGAATGAAGGGTCCACTGGAAACTTCGGAAGTGACTTGCACAGCAATTTGGCATTAACTAGTTCATTACAATTTGTTGCTACATTAAATCTTTATCTCGAAATTGCACACTGCAAAAAATTTTCTTGGGGGATCAGTGAAGTCATGCACAGAAACCCACAGAAATTCTGTGGTGAGTAATCTTGTACACCAGGCCCCAGTTGTTCGAAAGGTGGATAGCACTATCCACCGGATAAATGCTAGCAAATCCAATTGAGTTATCCAGTGGTCAACACTCCACAAAAGTTAAAGCAATGACAGTATGTTGAATGTCCACACGAGGAGGTGGTGAATTCATCTAAGGATGGAATTACAGCATGACTTCCAAAGAAAATGCATGGGAGATAAAAGCAATGTGAAGCCCAAAAGATGTGATACATTGTAGAGAAGAAATGGTGGAATTCAAAACTCGACGAAAATCGCTTAAAATGGCAGGGCAGCTGGTTTTGTTCAAAATTTAATCATATTTTCTTTGGTTTCACATAGTTATTTGTTTTTCTCCCATGCAAATCCATGCAAATTTGCTGCTGCTGAGCTTGCTGTAATGTTGCGATCAATTCCAAGAGCCCATTTCATGCGAGTTTGGCTCTGTATGGTGGGGAATTCGATGCAAGACGAAGCCCGCCTGGTCCAGTTTTTCCCGACTTTTTTCGCGACTTTTTTCTCGACTTTTTTTTCTGTCGACTTTTTCTTCGGCTTTTTCTTCGACTTTTTTCCCGACTTTTGTCTCGATTTTTTTCTCGACCTTTTTGCCGACTTTTTTCTCAACTTTTCTGTCGACTTTAGTCTCGACTTTTTTCCCGACTACTTTCGCCGACTTTTTCACGACTTTTCTCCCATCTTTTTTTTCTCGACTTTTTTCACGACTTTTATCACCGACCTTTTTCCTCTTTTTTTTCCTCTTTTTTTTCTCGACTTTTTGCCCGACTTTTTTTCTCGACTTTTTTCCGACTTTTTTCTCGACCTTTTCCCCGACTTTTCTGTCGACTTTTTTCACGACTTTTCTCCCGTCTTTTATTCCCGACTTTTTCCTCGACTTTTTGGACGACTTTTTCCCCCGACTTTTTCCCGACTTCTTCCCGACTTTTTGCACGACTTTTCTCCCGTCTTATTTCCCGACTTTTTTCTCGACCTTTTTGCCGACTTTTATCTCGACCTTTTTATCGACTTTTTTGCCGACTTTTTTATCGACTTTTTCTCGACTTGATGAAAGCGATAAATTGATGATTCGATGAAGGCATAAAACTTTTCACGTTAGGTAACGAAAAATATTTGCGTACATTCCAGCGGAAGTGTTTATACGTTTGATTTACAACCCAAAAGCAGAAACCACGTCAGGTGGCCTAGTGGCAGGCATTCCCTCCCTCGCCTCTCCCAAGCCCCCTCCATTTTCCGCCTCGCTCTGTCTGTACTATTACGCCCCGTTTACCAACTGAACACCTGGAACAGGCTAAGTTTTTTCGCAGTCACCGGTATTTTTAAAAGGCCGAATTTAGAAAAACAAAGCAAATATGGCGCCGACGGCAAAAAACTCATTTTTTCTCTTGTTCGCGATGGTTCGGCAAATGCGGTATAAATTCACTGCCATTACGTAAATCAAAGCATCAAAAATCATCCGTACGAAATAGTGCGCATGCGCATTGCTTCAAAAATTTGACTGACAGCTATTGCCTGTTTTCCCCAATTTCTCGTGAACCAGTCGTTAGATTGCTGAGAAATCTGGAATAAGAATACTTCAGATGACAAATGAATGGTCTATAAAAAAAAATCTGAAATTTCAGCAGAAACTTTTTTGAGAAAACCATAAAACGCCAGTCAGCAAATTACGAAAAGTTCGTCTGTTAAAATTCAATCATAACAGCTGTTACACTTACTATATCTTCTGTTTTGTTTTTAGTAAGCAAATGCTGCAAAGAAACTAACGAGTGAATTTTGCATAAATGAAAAAAAAGCATCCTACAGCCCTTGCTTCAATTTAGATGTGTTACCATAGCAACAGCCCACAGAGCACTCAAACTGTCGAAAATATGAACCTTTGTGGTAGTGCTTGTTTGTGGCCAGTTTCGAGCTTTCATGCAAAAACAGCCTAAAAATTGCAGTAGAGGAAGTATAAGTACTTAAAAACTGTGTTCAGCCACCTTAAAGCAGCAACCTCATTGCCGCGGTTCTCTACCCCTGGGAACGAGGTTGTTAAAGCAACAATTCTGCTGATCTGATCTTCATCAGTAAGAGCATTTAGTGGGGAAACAACGATGACAATAGGACATACTTGAGAAGATTGGCGAGTCACTCTTCTTCTCATGAAGTAACGTTGGAAGAAGATGAAAAATCATCGATTTTCTGTACCCTGTCAGTAACACTGCTACTAGATCTCGACTATAGTAAACCGCCTCTAGACATTTAACTTGCTTTGCTTTTAAACTGATGTTGCAGTAGCTACTAGTCGAAATGGCAAGTTGAAGGCTGCTGTAAAACCTCGCAACAAGTAATGGCGCACTTGTGGGCGTGTGAACACGAGTCTCGCTTTGATAGCGACAAAAAAAAAAGCTCCTCCCAGAGGAGGAGTGTGTGTGGGTGTGTCCGTCTGTCTGTCTGCCTCTCTCTCTCTCGCTCCAGGGGACGGGAAGAAGAGAGACCCTGGGAACGAAGTTGAGTGCATGCAAACTAAGAAAGATATCACGACGAGATGTGTAACAATTATTCGCCAAAGGCGGATAATTGTTAGATAATTTAATTGTTAGATAATGATTTTAGTATAATTTTCAGCGCTGAATACCAAGAAAACAACGTGCAAAACAATGTGCAAAGCAACGTGCTAAAACACGATATTTTTTATATTCACTATATAATTCTTATATTCACCGCTGAAAATTATACTATAAGATTAGAAAACTACCAGCAGTAGAATAGCAAAGGTCACTAAAAGCGCTAACGTGAAACATGAAGCACAGCGTAAAGCTTACACACAAAAGAGAAAAAGATTCCAGTTATATGTTTAGGAGAACCGTTTTGCGTAAGTAGTAAATGTTGTCTAATTCTTTTGTTGAAACTATAAGTAGTATAATGTTTAAAGTCGGGGGGTAGTTCCTGCCATATGTTTGATACCATTGCATGTATCGGGGAAAAAGTCGGGAAAAAAAGTTGCGAAAAAAGTTGGGAAGAAGTCGGGGAAAAGGTCGGGATTTTGGAGAAAAGGCAGGAAAAATAGTCGGGAAATTGAAAATTGGGAGTAAACTATCGGTGGCACTTCGGCTTCGTAGATTTGTAAATTTCTGGAAGAGACTTGAATTAAGGCAAAAAGCATAAAGAGCTCAAAAGCAGACTGTGAAATGGCCGCCATCTCGGCAACAAGACCGTAAACAACCAAGCAAAATAAGTATGTCACTCTTTATGGCGTGAGGTGACTTATTATCGCAAGATAAATTTTTTGCAGAATAAATTGCAGAGCATTGAGTCGACTTGTTGCTGTCTCTACAAGCAGTATTATAGATATTATCGTTGAACGGCGTTGCCGAAGAAAAACTGGAAATAATACGAAACAAAGTATTTTTACCTTTACTCTAATGTCCCTTGGTGTGTCCTGGCTGATTTAAGGCCTATAGAACAATTTAAGATAAAAAGCGCATCGTTTGACCCGTTAGAGGAAAAGTTTTGGCCATAAACACAAAGCCAGTAAAATCGACTATTTTCGGCCATTTTGCAAAGGGGGTACCCTTAGCATTTAGCCCGAAATCAGGAAAAAAGATGACCAAACTTCAAGAGTGTCAAATTCATTGAAAACGAGGTCTAATAGCTCTATAATGCACTTTTCCCAATTGTTTAACGCCTATAGAACAATTTAAGATAAAAAGCGCATCCTTAGACCCGTTAGAGGAAAAGTTTTGGCCATAAACACACAGGCAGCAAAATCGACTATTTTCGGCCATTTTGCAAAGGGGGTACCCTTAGCATTTAGCCCGAGACCAGCAAAAAGATGACCAAACTTCAAGAGTGTGAAATTCAATGAAAACGAGGTCTAATAGCCCTATAATGCACTTTTCCTAATTGTTTAAGGCCTATAGAAAAATTTAAGATAAAAAGCGCATCGTTAGACCCGTTAGAGGAAAAGTTTTGGCCATAAACACAAAGCCCGTAAAATCGACTATTTTCGGCCATTTTGGAAAGGGGGTACCCCTAGCATTAAGCCCGAAATCAGCAAAAAGATGGGAAAACTTCAAGATTGTGAAATTCAATGAAAACGAGGTGTAATAGCCCTATAATGCACTTTTCCCAATTGTTTAGGGGCCATTTTTTCGCAACCTCTTTCCTTTCTCCCGCTCTAATGAAGGGAAGAAGAGAGACCCTGGGGAGGCTGGTGCTCGCACGAGTCTTCTTTGCTAATTGCGTCAAAAGGCTTGGTTACTCCGTCGCTTTGTGGCTATTCTTGTGATTATTTTGAAGATCACCAAGTTAAAGCGGATGTTTTCGTGCAATAAATGTGTGCAATATGCCTTTACGAACGCTTCTAAGGTAAGTGGTAAAGATACAATTGCACTAATGATGAAATGTATTGAACACGTTCGCATATCTTCGAATGATCCTCGATGGTCTTCATTATTGTGGTCATACTAGTGGAGCCTACTGCTGTACATATATTCAGTGTGTGTTTGATATCATGAGGGCTTAACTTCAGAATACAGGGCCACTTATTTCCATATCATTGAATAACAAAAGCTCCCATTGTTGTGTGTCTCGTTCTACAAAAGCTTCTAACTAATTTGCATGTGCTGGCCCTGTGTGGCCCAGTATTCTGTAGTTGCTCCTCCAAGATTAAAATTTTAGGGACGTTGTAGTCGCCGAAAAAAATTATAGTAGCTCATGACAGGATTAAAGTTTTCCAACCTTTAACCCAGGCTCTCTCTGAGAGAGACAGACAGACAGACGGAGAGACGGAGAGACGGACGGACAGACAGACAGACAGACAGAAAGTGAGCGAGTGAGCCTGGTTGTGAGGTTGAACACCGACAAGCGGTCAACTTTATACAATTGATTCAGATATTGTGCTGACACATGCAAATTGTATGTCTCGTTGCTTCATTGATTCCTGTAAAGAAAAATACAACTCCAACAACATAAACACAGCTTCATTTTGTAAGACTGTCTCCTTATTAACAACAACAAACTGTTAATTTCAACTTTGAAGTTATTCTAAAGTGCAGGTTTTATTGAGTAGGTCTAAGGCATGGGTTTTAGTAATTAGGTCTGTAGCAGGGTTTTCAGTGATTATAGGTCTAAAGCACTGGTTTTAGTGATTAGGCTTAGGGTTATGTTATAGACTCATTAACAACTTGTACATTTTACTTCCAGTTTGTGTTTTTGCGCAGCAGAATGATTTCCAGTGATGAATTTTTATACTTCTTTTGATTTATCATCCAACGTGAGCATGGCATGTGCAGCTTTAGCAAGCATTCTTAGCTAAAAACCCTTTCGAGGTTCCTTAATATGCTTATATCAGCAGTTTAGGGAATACAGGACCACTTTTTAAAATACTCATGATCAGCTGCATTGAAAAGATGACTGCTGTTTAATATTTTTACCTGGAAGTGAGAAATCTCTTCTGGGTTTGGTTGGTATTGCTTAACATTCTGACATGCAATAGTACAATCCATGAGACTTTGCCAAGGTCTTACTTTAAGCTTGTTAAACTATTAAATGGCTGATAGATCAAATGACTGATTTCATTCTTGTATTACTAATTAGGTTTCTGGCCAATGAAGAAGTTGTCGAAAGAGTAAGTTATGGTCCAAATAGGAGTGGTAGCCAAAAAGGGTAATTCAGTGACTGTTTTTATGCAGGGAAAAAGCGGAGGGGGAGGCACAAAAGGTTTAGCCATGCAATAGCTTGCAGTTTTGTCATGTTCTGTTTTATGAAACTGTTCCCTGGAAAGCATGGGAAATTGCATCTCTGAGCTCCTAAAAAAAAATTGTAGGGGGGGGGGGGACATGCCCTCAGGCCCCAGTTGTTCGAAAGGTGGATGACGCTATCCAGTGGATAAATCGCTGTCCAGCAGATAAATGCTACCAAACCCAATTGAGTTATCCAGTGGATAGGGCTATCCGCCTTTCAAGCAACTGAGCCAGTGGCTTGTGCCTTCAGCTTTTGATGAACATTTTCAACGGTGTGTGACTCTGTGACTTTGTGAAAAATGCTTGCCCTGCTTGCCCCGCCCCTGCAAGGTACCTGTTATAGCACATCCAGGGAGCAGACATCATACTCATGATAACTGAAATGCTTTGACATGCACAGTTATTCCTGTCACTTCATTACGTACCCTTCATTAAGGCTTAGTTTATCCTTATCTCGTATATTGTGTTTCAGTATGGGCATCAACTTATCCTACAAACTTGAATCGTATTATTATACTTCAGAAAAAGGTTGTTCACTTTATTTCCAAAAAGCCATGTGATGCTCACATTGATCCTGTATTTAAAGAGTTTCAAATACTGAAGTTTTCTGATATTTATTTGTTCCAAATCGGAAAGTTTATGTACTTTTATAAAATAGGCTTTCTTCCTGATGTATTCAACGAAATTTTTTAATGACTAATCAAGTTCAATCATATAATTCTAGAAATTCCAATACTTCCTACTTATTCCACGCCCGAACGAATGTTAGACGTTTTGCTTTTTGTTTTTACTGAGGAAAAGGTTCAAATTCTTGGAGGTAATTAAAATGTTCCGACATCGCAAAAGGAAGATCGGAATATTTGCTGTTTCAGAAAGGAATGACGAGAGTTTGTCTTAGGGCCGATTTACACGGTACGACTTTGTTGCATGCGACAAGCTTACGACAGGCCTACAGCACGAATTGTTTCGTGTAAATCAAAGCTACAACTCACTTACGACTGTCATGTACGTTACAAGAAATGTCGTAGGATTTTAAAACATGGTTTAAAACTCTACGACAATCGTAAGCACAGCCTGTGCTCAATAGCGAGAGTTGGATGCGACTTTTTACGTGACGCGAGCAGCGCGCACAGAAAAAATCGCATACAACAGTTGTAAGCAAAAGTTGTACTGTATAAATCGGCCTTTAGAGTGTCAGTGCTGAAATAACTTATATTATTATTTGTTGAGTGGGTTTTGACAATTACAATCGTTTTATTTTTTTAATATCAGCTCGCCAATTCCTATCCAATTCGTCGTCTGGCTCAGCTTACTCACTACACTTACAGACGTTTGACCCTTTGGGGTAAGTTTCTTCCCACATGCACTGATTAAATTTGCATGTTGTATTCCACAGTACACCTTTGCATTTGACTTTGGGTTCAGTTATTGCCCTTGGGCATGGTACTTTAATTGTGTGCAAACATAGGGTTGCCGCCAAGGGTTCACACACTGGACCACGTTTACAACCTTAAACACGAAGACGTGCTATAAAGGGAGTGGTACCTTAGGTACCTGCAAATCCTGTCAATCAACTGTCTACGCATACAGAGCTCTGTGAAAATTTGTGCAATAGAAGACCTTGCGAGCAGTAGGAAATCGTTCATAAGACAACAAAAATCAGTAAATTATGTCTTCCATGCATTTACTGAACATTTAGCAACACCTAAACTCACACTTCCCACCACATGGGTGTTTCTTTTATTGAGACCATTGGTCGCCATTTTGTTTTGTTAGCTCATTCGAGCTGAAACAGGGGGTGGGGCCATCCCTTTTGTAGCGTGTCTTCATGTATAAGTGGCGTACAAAGATGTTATGGCACCATCCTCAACATTATTGGAACTTGTACGTGGAGTCGTCAAACACAATACAGGAATGTGCCTGGGCTATTTATTACATGCGGACTCTCAAGTTCAAATTTCAATGAGCAGTTTTGTTGTTCACTGGTGTCAATCACATTAGTGGACTGGGTCAAAGGCCACATTGTCCCTTGTGATTTGTGGACTTCGATCCACTTCAGTGGTTTCTGTTTTAAATGGTCAGTCAACTGTCATCATGATTGACAGCTGTAAAATCAAACGTTAATTAGATTTTAATAGGTGCAGTAACAGAACACTGACAGTTTCTGATGTAACTCCTTTAACCCATTAATGCCCAAGAGTGCCACTTATAGATTTTACTCGTCACTGGGGCGGCCCTTGGACAGGAAAGGGTTAACCCCCTCTCCGTCTGCCCCAAAACTATGTCCCCATTAACCCATTAATGCCCAAGAGTGCCACTTATAGATTTTACTCTGTCTAACGCCAGACGATTTTACTTGTCACTGGGGCGGCCCTTGGACAGGAAAGAGTTAACCCCCTCTCCGTCTGCCCCAAAACTATGTCCCCATTAACCCATTAATGCCCAAGAGTGCCACTTATAGATTTTACTGTCTAACGCCAGACGATTTTACTCGTCACTGGGGCAGCCCTTGGGCAGGAAAGGGTTAATTTGTTAAATGCATCTGTAGGTCCAATATCCTTTTGTCAAGTTAACTGATACATCATTACCAGTAACATTAGTTTTTGATGGATTAAACTTGTTGGTACAGGCAATGATGCCCTGGATAAAGCTGTGAAATCAGATAAAGCAAAAGAAGGCTCTCAAGGATATCCTCAAGCCACAGGACGACTTGTGTCCTTCACAAGGAATTTTTTTAGGAACATTCAAAATGAGATTGAAAAAAGCCAGCAAGGACCAAGATAACAGAACTTGCATCTGATGAATGGTTGCATGGAAAGGAATGAGAAATTTCTTTGTCTTCAAATAGGAGGCACACAAATGCAAATAGTGAAAACAGAGTGTTCACTTTGACGTCATGTACAATGTATTCCATGTTGGAGGAGATGAAAGATGATCATTTTGGGACCCGAACTCTTTCTTTCAGTAAGCCAATATGGCTGCTGCTGAGTGAACGCTCTACATACAATGGAAAGCCGCAGAAGGGCTCACAGCAAAAATGCCCCAGGTTACTTTTTTAGTATGGTTGGTCATGTTGCACAATTGCAGCAACTTGCACAGTTAATGGCCATTAAGTTATGAAAGTATCTATCCCAAATGGTATTAAAAAAAACAACAAAGAGGGGAAAAAAAGGTTTGGCAGCTGTTTGACAAGTTTATGATAGGATTTTTAGTGAAAGTCGAGGCAAAGTGGTATACAACCAGCTTCTATGGGTACAAGAGGATGAAATACCAAAATGCAAGGGGGAAACTTTTTCGGGCTTCTTTTCATCGCACAGCGTGGAGAAGTTCACTCCTTAATTTTATTGCAGTGGATTTGGTGGAAATTGGCAGCGATTTTATCAAAATGACCTAAAAACCATGCAAGTAACTTGAGATGTTTTTGCCTGGAGCCTTCCTGTTTCTGTTCAGTTACAACTGTATAAGGAAATATATATATTTTTTGCATGTGAACCCTACAGTACAAAATAAATGTTGTTGTTGTTCAATATAACAAGAGTTTTCACAATTGAAAAGGTTCAAAAGGAGTGTGGTGTTTAATCCTTGAATTTCTGCTGAGCAATGTTGTGCTCTCCCCAACTGAGCTATTGTTAGTGGTGGTTACGTTACAGAACAGACACAAAGCAGAAGAGCTGTACTTGTCAACTGTCAGAACATACTGTACATTTTTTATTAGCCAAATTTAGGCATTTTCAGAAACAAGAAGTTTACAACACAAGCTTTGTAATTTTTTTGAACATGCTCAATTGAAACAGCAATAGAAACACTGTGACCTACTTGGCTACAGGCTCTTTTTGGTCCACACAGTTCCACAATTCTAATAAATTGTAGCCCATTGAAACTGAATAGTCACTATACTTCATTAATCAAACAAGGGCTTTTGCTAAGCTGTTTTTAAGCTGAAGGACTTAACTTAAATCTGTAAATGTGAACTATGATGAAACAACCCATTCAAACAAATTACAGTCCTTGTCTTGTGGTGCCTCCTGATAATGCTGAAGTTGTTCCCAAGTCTTTGGCCAGTATAATAATATTGTTTGCAATAATTGTTTGCATCACTGTTATCAAACCTTGCCTTGGAAGCAGTACAGTCTTAAGATGCTACTTGTATACCATAGTTTATTGGACAATACAGAACACAGTCCTTTTTACCTTGGGCCCCCATTCAATCTCAGTCTTTAAACAGCAGCCATTCTCTCAATAGTTTTCTTATAATGTGCCTCTAGCTCTTGGTACAGCTGATCAAGGTACTGGATGCGTTCATGTGTAGAATGCAGAGTGGCAGTGGCAGACAGTTCCTCAGGCTTCAACAAAAGCTTTAGCTTTTCTATGTCTGCTTTCTCTTTCTGAAATTTAACAATTATTAAAATATTAATTCATCTGTAACAATGGAGATTGCATATTTTGTGTCATGGTATGTTCAGTATTCTCGGCGAATCAATCGAGGGAATAGTGACTAGAGTTTGGAGTTAGGAGTTCACTTTTACAGCAATTACCTATCTTTCATTAATCAGAATTTGTTTTCCCTGGAGTAGTATAGTGTAACTTTGTATTTGTTTTTTGATTGTTCGATGGCTTTAAGGATATCTTACTCATATTTCCAATCGCTGTGATTGTAGTTTTCCACCACATGCTATGAAAGTGAAATGAACAATAAAGGCTGAGGGAATTGTGGGAATTGTGGTACTCAGTTGGAATGGTGCTGCCTGCATGTCGGGGTTGGGTGATATGATAGCTTGTAACACGACAGCTTGTATGTTCAACTACAGCATTTCTTTCATCCTAACTTAGCAAAAATAAATGATGATGATGATGATGATAGTGCATTTGTATAGCACATACATGTATCTACTAATTGCTCGAGGTGCTTCACAAAACTAAGACGGCAAAATAAATTTAAAAACTAAATATAGTAAGAACTACTCTTAATAAATTTAGAAAATGAAAAGTCTTAGGTTTCCTCTTAAATAATGAAACTGTACTGGATTTGCGCATATCTAGAGGAACAGTGTTCCAGATCTTTGGAGCGCACACAGCAAAAGCTCTATGCCCATATGTTTTAGATCTAAACATGGGTTGCATCAACTAGTCTAAACATAAAGTCCGTGTTGGTTTCCAGTAGAGCAGGAGTTCGCCAAATATTGAGGGCAGAGGCCATTAAGAGCCTCATAGACAAGAAGAAGATGCTTGAACACAATGTGATAAGAAACGGGTAGCCAATGTACCTTTAGTTGCACTAATGAAGGAGTAATGTCAGAGGAGCACTGCTAGCAATATAAACCAATGGATGCTGCTATATTAGCAGATACATGTACCTGGAAAGGGACATTGAGTCTGTTCTTCACTTCAAGCCTGTAAGACTTGTACTCCTCGGCATTGCTAAGATCAGTGACACGAAGACGCAAGATTTCATAAACTCTCCTACACTGAATCTGAAAAAAGACAAAAAAAAAACAGCTATTATCATGGTGTATTGTAACATATATCTCTCAGAAAGTATGTGTGCTATGATTGGCCAATTTAGCGGGCCGTATTCTACAACACGGCCTGCTAAATTTCAAAGTGTGCTCTCCTGTTCGATTCCTCACCTATTTTACCAACCTCTTTTTCTCGGGCTGTAAGGTAAGTTACACCTCCTTGTTTTTCCCAGTTTAATTCACGGCCCTCATGCATGTGCTTCGCACTCGGGCCGTAAATTGAACTGGAAAAAATGCAGGTCATACATTGCAGTACAGCCCTCGAACTCGGTTAGTAAGAGGTAGTATCCAAGGCTTCCTCTCCTTATGACCTTAAGCCAGGGTTACATGTTACTGTTACCTTGTTGATTTTAAGTTCTTTGCGAGCCTGTTCTGCCATTTTATCACTGAAGCCACTGCAAAGATTTTCTGGCGCAAATGCAGGGAGATCTCTGCAGGCCAAAGCGTCCACATAGTCTCGCAATCTCAGGAAGTCATAAGAAGGATCCTCAACTGTAAAGAGAAGTTGTAATGAATGAATATTTGCATCCATTTGAAAGGTAAGGTAAAGTTTCTCAAGAGCCAAAATGCCCAAACCAGAGTTTAACCCTGGTTTCTGTATCACAAGTATCCCCTCCCCTCCTGCCTCCTTGCATGGGGCCCAACTCATTTGTTATCAGTGTGCAAAGAAAGTCGTGTCCGACAGCCCAGGGCTAGTGGATTTTGCGATCGGGCTAGTGAAGTCTGTGCTTAACTTGCTTGATGGGCAAGCGAAGAAAGGAATAATTAATAATTATTTTTTCATTCTGCTTGTGAAAATTTTTTTTCAGGCTAGTAGATGTTGGTTACAGCTTGCCCAAAGGGCAAGCTGTACAATTAATTTTCTTTGCACCCTGGTTATCCTGAGCAGAATGTTGCTAGTATGTTATGATATCCAGAAACTTCAAGATTTTATTCCTAATAAATTTAAAGGGGCTCTGTCACGTAATGTTTGCTGCCCAAAACACAGAAATCATTCTTTGTGACCCTTACTTGTGCCCAAACCATTCTATTAAATTTAGGAGGAGGATATCAAACAATTTTGTTTTGCAGGAAGAGTCATCCATAGTACATTGTTGGTCATGTGTTCAAGATCAGTGTGGAAATTTGAAAAATATAGGCTTATTTAGGCTAAATTTTTCAAAATGCAATCCATTTCGGGCAACCCTAAAAGACAGAATCCAGAAACCGGAATCCAGAATATGGAATCCGGAAGTAAAAAATGGCACTTGTAACAAAGGAAAAATGGGTTGGGAAACAAATAACATATCAGCCAATTTGCACCATGCAGTTTGCATGCACCCACTGGCACTAAACCAGAACATCCAAGCAAAACATTTTACTTTGTGTGTGTGTGTGTTGCTAGGGTAAATTTGTATAAGCTAACACAGTCTGCTTGTTTGGGATTCTTTAGGTGAAAATGCAGGAGGTTGCAGAAATTTCTAGGAAATGGTCTCCTTTTCTTCGAATTTCATGAACTACGAGTGGTTCCTAACTGCTCTTAGTGGCTGTAAAACAATGGAAACACATGAACATGCACGAAAATTACCTCTAGTGAGTGATACCTTGCAAACTAAAGCTGCACAGAAACGGTAGCTGTGATTTTCATTGTAATCCTGAAATTTTTTTATTTCAATAAAGACAAAGACTTCATTCATTCATAAGGTAACTGGAATTTTTCCTTTTAGTTTATATCAAGCTCAAAATTATGGGAGTAGTTCCCATGTGGTGTTATTACCCCACTGAAAACAAAAACAAAATCAAAATCGTTTTCCACTCCCTGCAAAGTTTGAGATGACATTTTGCTGTCCCATGAGAGATTGTGTCAGGCTTCTTTACCAGAAATGAAAAATTGCAAAACACATTTTCGAATCTCCAATCCTA
Source organism: Astreopora myriophthalma (assembly GCA_014634185.1). Lineage (NCBI taxonomy): Eukaryota > Metazoa > Cnidaria > Anthozoa > Scleractinia > Acroporidae > Astreopora > Astreopora myriophthalma. The sequence continues at coordinate 397,414 of BLFK01000352.1, read as the reverse complement.
TAATTTGTTTGTTTTTGTTTCTCTCACTGAAATATTTTAGACATCAATAACTGATATGAAGTTTTCTTTTTCTCGATTATAGTTTCCGAATTTAAGCATTCCGGATTCCGTATTTTAGGGTTGTCCATCCATTTTTATCCTTGCCATCTGTGACAACAGAAGGCAGTAAATAGTCTCAGTGCAGTAACATGGTCTTCAATAAACAAACTGAATTATTTGTAATAGTACTAAACTGGGATTAGTACCATAGGCTTTAACCGCATTTAAGCCATGGTTAGTGCTTGTAGTGATTAGTTTTGGTGGGGTTATTTCTGGTCACATGTATTACAATAACAGGCACGCGGTTATGTCAATTTAGTAAAACAACTAAATAACGATCTTGTGTTAAAGACTTGTGCTATCTCCACAATGCCCAAAGAAGCCTGACAGTGCTAACACTGATTTAAAGAACTCGGCCTGGGACTGAAGAACAACAAAATCAAAACTAGGCCTTGAACATGCATTCTGACCTACAAATCTACGGCTACTAACAGTACCACTGTGACTTGCCAGGTACTGTTCATTGCTTATTTAATTCGATGTGTATTAATAACCTGTGATGTCCAAGACTTGCAGATCCTTGATGTAGAATTTATCCACTGTTTGGAGCAACTGAGCTGGTGCAATAAAAACATGTACACTTAAATAAAACAACAACAAAGCAACATGGCATGGACAGAAGACTTTAAAAAGCAACTAGTTCAGAGTACAAACCTCCATGGCCTTGTTTTTGAAAAGGAGGAAGAATCACCATTTGACTGCAAAACAGAACCCAACAAAAATAGAAATAAAGAAGACACAGTGGGAGTGTATACCTTGGCATTGCCTTTATATCATAATATAGGTGAAGTAAAATCTGTTTCAGGAGTGGTAAAATACCTGTGACTCTGTGATGTTTATCTTTGTTCCTTTAGTAACATTTGTCCACTTTTTTAACAATTAATAATAGGTTGTGCTTGCTTCTACATCAAATTTTGTGTTCCTTTGGCTATATAGTGCATGAGTTTCTGTTCAAAGGTTTTGTAGAATTCCTTGCTACATTGTCACATAGTTTCCAAATGTGATGACTTTCCTTACCCACATACTCTTACCACAAAGAACACAATTTGCACTAGCTTTCCTGAGCTTCACATTCACTCTACCCTAATCTGCATGCCCCGTCTTGCCCTGTCTAATTTTCAGACTTACACGTGTGCATTTGACCCCAATTGCGAATTTGAGGCCAACCATATATGGTCATAGCAATTGATGAACCATAACTTGGGCTCATTTGCCCAAGTAATGAATGAACTTGTAAACAAACAAACCCACAAACACACCAAACAACAAACCAATGATTGCTTTGACCAAACAAACGAGCCAATTACAAAATAGTCAACTTATAGAGAACTGATTGGTTTCCATAGGGAGGTAGAACATACATGTAAGGTCCATATCCTGGTAGGCGCTTTTTAAGTTAAAAGTGGCTGACTGAAAGGAGATTTCATGGTAACTAAAAACCACATCAAAATGACCACAAAACTAAAGAAAATCTTGATCAGATAAATAGCAACTCCAGACAATTTTGACGGCGAGGCCTGATGACAAATGTGACAGTACGTTGCTGAAACTAAGCGGATTCATGATCTACCTGATACGAGGTCGAATCTTGTCAGGGTAGGCATAATACTGATAGACTGTCATATAACCCACTATGCTGTAACATGTGTTGCCAGCCTCTTTTGTCTTCTCAAATCTTCAAGGAAGAAATGAATAACAAAAAAAAACAAAAGAATCAACAACTTTACAATAAAGAATTGAAACTGTTGTGATTGAGAACTCCCAGTTTCTGTGAATTAATACTCCGTTCAATTCTAACGCAACAATTACAGACCTTCTTCGGAATACAACATCAATCCTCCATACATTCCACCCGTTTTCCGCGTAGGGACTGGTGACTCAATAAGTCACCATAGCAACGTTACACACTCCCCCTCCCTAGTGGAGGAAAGGCAGTCTCATAATCTTTGCCTAAGAGGAAGTCTCCTGTCCAGGTACGGTCGAACATCTCACCCATTGTGAAAACGGGGCCCAAGCAAAAGAGGAAGACCTTTGCATAAGGCCCTCAACAGAACCAACAGGTTCAGGAACAGGCTCACTCAAATTTGGTGGTGGAAGATCAGTGCCCAAGTTGCTGGCTGCTGGCTGCTCACTGGCTACAGACACTGGGTCCTCACTACCCTCAACCTGGATTGGAAGTTCTGATGTCTGGATAACAGGGTTGCTGCTTGGTGTCACTGGAATTCTGGTATCCCTCAGTTGGTCTGTGTGTCAACACCACACTAAGCCAGGTTTGACTTCTACTTCGTAAGATAGGGGGCCAAGTGAGCCCTTGAGTAGAAGCTTACCTCTCCCATACAAGGTCTACGAGTCAACCTTTGCACTTATCTTTTTACGTGGGATGCCCATGACAGACCACGGTGTAAATTGCCCAGCATTCCTTTTTCATCATTGACACAAATCGACATCTTTCTTTTTTTAAATATTTGAAATAAGTGAAATGGTTGAAATGTTTTGCAAAACACGCCCGCCTGCTATTTGATTGACAGAACTTCCAATCCAGGTTGAGGGTAGTGAGGACCCAGTGTCTGTAGCCACAGAGCAGCCAGCAGCCAGCAACTTGGAGACTGATCTTCCGCCACCGAGTCCGGTGGCTGACCTTGCAGCCAGCAGTCCCCCAAATCTGAGCACCAACCTGCTCTGGCATCCGAACCAGTAACCTCAGAACCATTGTGCAACAGTTGAAGCTGCACAGGCCTGACATGACGTGGCTTGGGGTGATTGAAGATCTTCAAGGATCTTGAGAGGATCCTATAAGGATCTAAGGATCTTGGCAAGGGTCCTTGAAAATCTTTAAAGATCTTTGGGAAGATTTTCGGGGATCCTCAAAGTTCTTGGCAAGACCTCCAAGGATCTGTGAAGATCTTGGAAAAGTTTCTGAGGAACTTTGAAGATCTTGGCAAAGATCTTGAGGATCCTTGTTAAGAGTTTATATCAGGATCCTCAAAGATCTTTGAAAAAACTTAGGATTATCACCAGGGTTGGTTACTATTTCACAACTTTGCTGATTGCCAGTCTGCAGAAATTTGGTGTTGGAGAGTTACTGTTCTAGATTGCTGCATGTACTTACGCAAGAAAGTATCGCCACCTTTCATCATCAGGATCTACACGAAAGCAGTAAAGAACAGTGATAAGGCAGGGTGAAAGAGGAGTAATACTGCCACTTGAAAAAAAAGATGACTTAATGCAGATTTATACAGAAAGGTCATCCTTCAAAGTCATTGCTTGAAATAGTAAAATAGCATTATGTTGCGGTTTAAAATTATTCCTGGCTCCAATTTTTTTTCTTAAACAAGTGTCCTGTTTCATGCTCCATTCTTTCTGATCATGGTGATAAATAGAAAGACAATGGCAAACAGGCTTTGAAATTTTGAACCAGGAAAAAATTAACCACTAAATACGGATTGAATTGACTTGATTCGACTTCGCCTTGACTTCGACTCTGAAGCTGACCTCTGATCAGGATATCGAAACCTCAGTCAATATCATCAACTGCACTTAACAGTCCTTCTCAGGCCTAAAATCACACAAATGATCTTAACCCTTCAACCTCCAAAGGGAACTTTATAGGTCACTTGAGGACCTCTCCAGCATTAAAGAGTTAAAACCAAGTGACAGTTCAAGTTACGATGCTCAAACATTTGACAACACTCCTACTGTTTTGCTGAACTGTCACTTTTAACCATTTACGTCAAAGTTACATGCACATACTTCATTTAAATTTCAAGTAGCATTAGTTTTATTCATGCAAGCCATCTTAGTTAAAGTCACGTACAAGCGTGAGTTTTTCAGTTGTTAGACTCATTCAAGCTGACCAGTTGCTAACCTGTTGCTAACCCATGTACAGTAGTAGAGATTTGCTAACCAGGGCCGAGTTTTTCGAAGCAAGATTAGCGCTAATCTGGGTTAAGTGCAATTAAAATGTATTGCTGTTGTCATGGTGTTTAACCTGGATTAGTGCAAACCCTGCTTCGAACAACTTGGCACAGAAGTGTAAACTGATGAACTGTTGTACATAATACCGTATATGGAGGCAGTCATAGAAGTAAGTATGCAGTTTTACTGTTGTTTTGTGTAGTTTTTCTATTCATTTCAACATTTGCAAGGCCAAGTATTTACAGACCTTTTACTGTACTTAAATCAAATTGTAATTTACTAAAATACGATTCTGTTCCTTCGTATTTGGTGTCTTTGACTCAACAGAACACCTACTATCTCGTACCAATGTATGAAGAGGCATCAATGAACCACAGCAAAAATGTCTGAAGTCTTTCATGATATTCCTTGAGCCTTGGGGTCGTAACATCACCCTAGAAATTAAATAAGACTGTAACAGCACCAAGGGAAAGACAAAGATTTCTTATCCACTATGTGCACAATCTTGATCTACAGACTGTTGTACTCCTTGACACCTTTGGTGGTTACAGCTGTACTTGGCCGATTGAACAAGGTAGCTTGTGTCATATTATCAATTCACCTTGTATATTTCATATTCAACATCACCACACTTGTATGAATGAAGCAACTCTCCCATTGGCATGAATTTGGCTTCTTCAGGAAGCCTTGCAATGAACTCATCTAAATTTGTCAGACAGCCTAGGATTAAAAATGGAGAAGAAAAAACAAAATAGAATAGGTTCTCAGTGAAAGAGTTGGACCTGAACTGGATAAATGGCAAAATAAGAAAACAAAACCGTGAATAAAGAAAACAAATTATTATTTATTGAATTGCTAGCCTGTTCCAGGTGGTCAGTTGGAGTTCTTACTTAGAGCACTTAGAGTTCTAGTTCTTTCTCTTATAAATAGATAACAATGTACCGCTTCGTTTGTACTAAGATGCGTTCGTGGTGATTTTTAGCTCCTTTGAATTAATATTAGAAAGTTACACGTGATTTAAATCGTCATTTGCGTGGTCATAGCTGTCGTATTTGCAAACAGATTGCGGAACAGATTGAACTAATGTCGGCGTACACAATATATGAGTTTAGTCGCCATGTGTCTTTTATTACCCAACTCCCCTTGCGCGCCTATGTACAGAATCACACGAACACTACAATAGCGAGGAATTTTCTGAGTGCTTTTCCACAAGCACTCAGAATTATCACAAAGTCTTTGTTTTCACATGATTTAAGACACTCTACTTTGCAAATTACGGAAGCCGAACAATTATAACTGTCGGTTTCTCATCGACCTTTGTGCTGACTGCATCTGTCAAAATTGACCAATCAGAGGGTATGCCAGAGTCTGGGACACTGGAAAGACCATTTTAAAAAAAGTTCTACAGGCATTCCCTCCCGCACCTGTCCCAAGCCCCCTCCATTTTTTGCGACTTTATTTCTGCCTCGCTCTACCCGTACTGTCACGCCCCATTTACCAACTGAATGCCTGGAACTGGCTATTGAATTGCCAACCCAATGAGAGACATTTACCGGTTAATTTACTAAGCACTGATACCTACCTGCGGGATACTTCTCTGCGATAACACTCAGAACAGGGTCAGGCTACAGAAATAATTACCAAGCAAAGAATAAAACACATTACAATACCAACACCTATGTTGCTGCAAATGGCAAGTAACCATACAAAATTTGTTTGAATTTGAACATTTTACTCAGTGTTCTCCTTTTCAGGCAGTAACTGGTTAAATTTACCACCCATGACAGCACCTGTTACTGCCTAAATTGGCCTGGAATTGTTGAAAAATAAGCATGGCCGCGAGTGCTCTACAGGTTTGAAAAACTCTCTTACCTGTTGAGCTGAAAAAGAGGGAGGACATTGTTACTCACACATCCTGGCACAGGTGACCATTGGAAAAAGACTCTGTAACTGTAGCCAGTTGTTTTTCAATAGCCCAGACCTCTTGTTTCTTTGTTTTGGCTCGGTCGTTTTTCTTTTCGCGCCAATTTAGCTTACGTTTCTTTTGTGTGTAGGATGTTCGGTCTTAGCCAGTCGTCTTTAGATTATGGGATTCGCTAGTGGTTTTTTTGTAGCCCTTCTTTAGCGTTTTTGGAAACTTTTGTCGACCCTTTAAGGCTGGACAAGGTTAGATTTGCGTGTGTTTCAGTTTTTTCGTTTGCTTTCCGTTTATTTGTCTTATATTTTTCGAATTCACTTTCTGCGATCGCACCTCGGTTTTGCATCGCCTCTTTAGCTGTTATGTTTGTATTGTTTTTTCTTTAGTTTTACGTCATCAACTTGTTAGTAAAACCCCAGCCATAACCACAATTTGGTTAATTAATCACTTGTGGTTACACTCACTGTGTATTTACATCACCATGAACACAGAATGTTCAGAAAAAACTGATAAGAACCCCAGCTAAACCGGTAAGATTGCGGTTTCAACTCAGTGACCCTTGTGGTCACTGTTCGAAGAGCGCCACCCACACACATGCCCTACACTAAATGGGACTTAACAGGGAAACCATATGCACCACACGTAGCCCAGCAGTCCTAAACTAAAAGTCATACATCTATTAAAATCTATGTGTTACACTTTTAAGTGGCATGCACTTTACATTTATGACAAGGATGTGTCTAATGAAAGATAATAAGCAGTATTTCAGTTTGTTGACTCACCTCAACTCCATCTACAATTTTGCTATTCACCTCACCATCATGTTTTATCCCCATGTAGGTTAACAGGCTACCACTGTGGTAATACAACTGACAAGCAAAATCATTTATAAGGTAACTTACGTAACATAACAATCACCAGACTATAGTGTTTGCCATGCGAAAATCAAATTAACCATTGAGTGAACAGACAGGCTTGGTACATTTCCATTTCCTTTAGTTTCTTGCAAAATCCCTTAGTGACATGAGTGCAAGCTTAATTAGTAGATTCAGCACTTATTCAAATGACAAGTAATCTTTCTTTTTTAATCATGATCGAAACAACAGTTACAATTAGAATATTGCACAGGTATCAAGCGAAATCTACACAAGACCCCATTCCTTTCAAATAATTTGGGTTCTTTACTTTTTTGCCTTCTTTATAAAAAGTCTCTGACACAGGTCACCTGAATAATAAATGCATTTAAATGCAATTTAAAGGAGTTAACAACTAAGAGCGCCTGTGTTGTGAGGGGTCGGGGGTTGGTTTGGAGGTGCATGCATAGTAGTTCTGGGCAACCATCTGGTGATGTTTTTGTCATGGCAAGCAGGAGGAGTTGTGTCCTACAACTTGGCACATAGCGTTTGTTTTGCCCCCCCCTTCCCAATCCCCCCCCCAAATCCCCCCTTTTTGGTTTTTCCTTTCCACTGATATTTCAGTGTGACAGGTGCCTGCTTATATAAAATTTCCAGCATGGGACTCATGGCTGGGTTGCGGGGTTGTGCCAGCCAAGGGGGCGTTATTCAATCTAGGGGCTGGCTGCTCCCAGGCACCCAACGTCCACTAAGGGCCAGGTTGAATCACCGCGGCGGGTAACCCTTTTGCAGTCAAATGTTTATAAGCGTTTACATGAAAACAGTAGTCAAGCCGGGTCAGCCCCCCTTGCCGGGTAACCCTTCTCGAGACTCGGGTTGACCCGGCTAGAAGGGTTGAAATTTCTTCAATTTCTTCATGTAAACAGTGGCCCATCTGACCCGGGATCGTTTGAGCGTCACTATTTTTGAGGTTCAGCGTTCTTGCCCATGCTCATCCTGTAGAAAAATGGCGCAGGCAAATGGGCAAGAAGAGGATGTGAAAAAAAGAATGTCAAAAAAAAGTTACCAGCCCTTTCAACCAAGCGAAAAAGGAACTGACCCTGATCAGCCGAGATTGACCCAACCCTCACCCAGCCCGGGCTCGTGTAAACGTAAAAATTCGATGCTGAACTGACCCGGGTCGGTGTCCAACCCGGGGTCGTGTAAATAGGCCCTAAGCGATGCAGTTGTTAATTATTATTATTATTATAACTGTTGATTGTGTATTCAAGTATTCGCTCATTAATGATTAGTCATTGTTTATATTTCTTATAGGGATAACTTAATTAGCCCCAGGCCCTCACCATCCGTGCTGTGAGGTCTGATTGAAAATCGCTGTCATGTGATCACTTGCCTTGTTGTTGTCAGTTTCACTCGTTTGAGCGAGTCTTTTTTTATCCTCCTTCCCTCCCTGGGAGGGGGGGAGGGATCTCCTCGCAAGCCCTCGGGCTCTTTCACTTGTTCAATAAAGATGCCCAAACAGATTCACTGGCCTTTGACTTTGTTGAGATGCACAAGGGAGGGGCATTAAGGATAATTACAGCTACGAAGGTCAACACCGAAACAAAACACAAACAGTGCCTTGGACACAGAGCCAGGGGAGCCAGGCAAACATAATCTAAATTGATTTTGAAGAAATATCTTAAGGAGAGTGCCAAGAGTAGCATTTCTGAGCCTCTAGATTTAACAAATTTCTAGGGCAGGTGAGGGTGGGGAGGGAGGGAGGGAGGGGGCAGAAGCCTACTACACATGTATATGTCATAGGTTAAAATTTCAAAATTTCAATTTTTCAAAATGATTTCAACCTAGTTTGATTTCTAATTTCTTTGTGTCTGGTATTCATTATCATAAATAGAGACAAAGATATTACAAATCAAACTAGGTTAAAATCATTTTGACCTGAAATCTATTTTAACCTACAACACATACATGTACCTCTGAGAATTCCACATTAGAAACTCTCCTAGGTCAAGAAACTCAGTAAAGCTAGATGACAGCTGACCTGACAAATCAAGTGACACACCGAGAAAATGTAAACTATAATATAAACCAAGGGTACTGACCCGCCAGATTCCCCCATGAGCACAGTGGACACCCTGCCTCTAAAACAACACTGGAATGCTGACATATCTTAGAAACACTATTGCAGAATATCTACCTGCACTTCCAAGTTGCTGTACCCAAAGATAGTTTCACTACAAGATATTTAAGGGAACAGAATGCAGTAAGTAGAGCACATCTTAACTCTGAAAATTATACCCAACAGGGTCAAGGATATAGGGAGATCAAGTCTAAAACTTTAGTCTTCCACCTAACTAGCAAGTCTAAAACTGAAGTGATGGTAAGTTCCAGACTACAGTAGGGGGTCTTTATTTTCAGGGGATGAAGAACTTGTGGCTTATTTTTCAAGGAGTCATTGTATGGGCACTTTCATATTTAGTTTTCCTGATCGAAGATCAATTCACATCAAAGAACGAAGAAAAAACAAAACAAAACCGTGGGACTCACTTGTCTCCAAAGAATTGATGAGAAAATGTGGGGTGAAATTCTTTCCCTTTGTCAAAGACATCGTTCTCACACCGAACTGAAATAAAAGAAAACCCTTTTTATGCTTCCTAAGGCCCTTTTTCGTTCATGTAGTAAGATTACAAATTATGCTCGACCATGACCAAAATAAATTGACAAATTCGTTTAACGGCATACGAGCATTTGGAAGTAACACTAAAGAAACCATTTAAGCAAATTATGTACATTCTGGTACATTTCACACAGATTCCATTCTCGAAAGCGACGATGCAACCTTCGAGAATTAACATCTGAGAATGTACAGTGCAGTCTCACCAAGTTTGAAGCAAACAGATCTGTTTGAATCGCATTTGTAACGAGCTAATGTCTGATCCACCATGTGAACTGAAAATAGCAATTAAAAGTGTAATCACATCGCAGCATCGACGAAACTGGATCTAAAATATTGTTCTTTCGGTCGACAAACAAAGTACATTTCATTGATTCTACTCACCTTCCATGTTGGCAGTTCGCGCGCTTTCCTGTCAAAATGGGTAAGACTGCTGACTGGTATAACCCACAGGAACCTACATGGTCATGCAAGGACGCAAAAGTCAGTCATGCACTGTCACGCACATGACGCTTTAATAGGTCTGTCACTGCCTGAGAATTGCCGAGACATTTTTGTCTAAATTAGTTACATGTGGAACAAGTCCTCTCCCCATATTCTACTCTGGGCTGTTTGGCTGGCTTGAAGTGTGCCGAATTTGTTACTAAAGTGCATTTGAGCTTCACAGGTCTTCACACTGCAACCAGTATTTCCGGCTGTTGATCCCCTGTCCTTCCCCCACAATAAGCCACCACTGTATCCACACGCACGCCTTAATTTTTAATTTTCCAATGATCATCATTGAAGCAAGCAACCATACCAATGACTGTCACTACATAAGTTTAACAACCAATAAAATTTCTGCAGATGCTAAAAGGACATAAAAACCCTCCTTCCCCCCCCCCCCCAACCCCTTAAGCCCCCACCCTGCCTCACCCATATCCTGGGTGGTCGCTGTCAGTGATGCTAAATGTCTTGGGAACGAGGATATGAGGATATTACGATATCGTGCGACATTCCTGAACAGAGTCTATCACAGACGTACAGCACGAGAAATATGGAGGAGAACGAAGAAACAGACAAATTACGGCCAGTAAAACTGGAAACAGTTGTTCTCAATAGCATTCGACATTCATTTCAAACATTAGATGAAACCGACTCGGGAAAAGTTACGAAGTCGCAGTTACAAGTTTTGTGTCTGAGCATCTGTGTTGACATAGGAACAACTCACGATGCTCAACATCTCACCGACTTCAAGGGTGCATCAACTTCGCTCAACTTTCAGGATTTTGTGGAGTATCTTCAAGATCATCTCCTCGTGAAAGGTTGGTTTAGATACTACTTAACGTTATACGATCGCAGATTTTTGGAGTTCGTATGGTAATAACCGTTTATGCATTTATGGTTGTCTGTCTTAGCAAGTCATCAGCCTTTATAATTTCGATACTGGATGATTTTGAGTTATTCTGGACATCAAGGAGAGGTCATAATTAGGTTGCACATGGATGTAAATTACGTGCATGCCAAGATATAGTGAACTTGTAGATCATGAGCTTTTGTTTGTTTTGTTTTTTTCCCCTATTTTCCCTAATTTTAGTTTTGAAGCGGATGTGCATGGAAAGATTCCAATGCATTCGATTTCTTCCCCTTATCTATGTATGCGTTAAAACAAATAGGAATCTGGAATTTTGTTGCAATTTATATGAGATGATGTAGTTGATGTGTATCATGATACCGTGTTTCAATTATCACAGTGATGATAACTGGTAATCTCATGATGGTGCCAGTGTAAAAGCTGAAAATGCTTTCACATGGCCTAACATTGTACACAAGAAAGCTTATAGGGCAGCTGTTAGCGCCCTTCACAACAATTCAATTCCTGATAATCTTTGCATGCCCTACAATGAGCTGGCATTTTAAAGATTATTATCTTTCAAGTCTCATTATGGTAGCCATCTTTTCTTTAGTTTCTAGATGTTCAAAGAGCGCATACCTTTCTCCAGTGTATGGGCCCACCAACCAGGCAAAATTGCTATCCACTGGATTCTAAAAACCAGTGATTCAAAAGTTCTGGCACAAAGTCTGGATGATGCCACAGATAACCATGCAGGAGGTGGCGTGGCCCAGTGGTTAGGGTGCTGGATTTGCACCCGGATGTTCCGGGTTCAAATCCCGCTCTGATCACTAAATAGACTTGTCTTCAGTGGTCCTGAATTCAACTCCACCACGCTTTGTAAATAGCCAACTGGTTGCCTTCCGCTGTTGGGATTCTTAACGTTGTTCTGTTTATTTGAATTGTTACTTTCTGCTCGGCCCCACAAGCTTCAAGCTTTAAATATAACCGTGTTTAAAGAGAGGTTCTTTACTTTTACTTTTTTAGATGTGTTGGATGTAAGCAATACATTTGCCCACGTGACTTTTTCAACAAAGATAGTACAAAATGTTGAGCCAGCAAACAACCAAAGCGTTGTTTTAGAAAATATTCATTCACTATCAACAGAGATTAATAATATTGTTATTTTAACTTGAAAACCTTGTTGTTCAGAAATTCTATTCATGTTTCTCATTCTTTCCTTTAAATAAATGTTGTAGGTAAAAGTGAGTTCATTTGAAATTTATTTCAACCTAGTTTGATTTGATTAATAGAAATTTCCTTCCTCTGCAAAACTGTGTAGCCTACCACCATAGCTTCTCAATGCCTCTATGGTATCTGTGACTCAGTAGAGCTTTTCACCATTAACCACCTTGTCTTCATTTTTTATCAATGAGCTCAAACCTTTTTAGAGCACTTACCTCATATTTAAAGACTAAACTTAGCTATAACTATTCCTAAATAGAGTACGTAGCAGGTGCTCAAGTATAGAGATGGTGAGGTTCTTGGGCTCTCTAATGTGCATGCCCAAGATCTTCACGCTCTTTATATTCCAGGGCCTGCTAGGCAGTCATGTATAAATAGGGCAAAGTAAGATAAAAAGAAAGAAAAACTCAGTACTGCTGTACTTCAAAATAGGCAAACAAACCCATATTGGAGAGCATTACAAACAGCTACTGTAGACTTTTTCATTATCAATGACCATGTCTTTGTTATTGATTGATGAGCTCAGAGGTTTTTTTAGAACTCTTCCTTCCCATGTAAAGACTAAATATAGTCATAAGCCATTCCTAAATAGGGAAAGTAAGATAAAAGGAGCATGAAAACATACACCTGTATTTCAATATTGGTCAAACAAAGCCCTATTGGGGACCATTGCAAACAGCTTGACCTTTTCACTATCAAGCATCATGTCTGTACTTCAAAATTAGGCAAAGAAACCCATATTTGAGAGTGTTACAAACAATGGCTGGTGCCATACCAGCTAGGCCCAGTCCAGGAGGAAAGTGAGCCTACTGGACTGGATGTTTATTTTCCTTTTGTTAGTGCACTTTACGAACAGTTTCAGCCGATCTGAGACAGACGTGCATATTTCTGCTTGGGTGGTCAGTGCTAATGATAACAGTAAATTGTACCTTTTAGAATTGACCACCTAGGCAGAAGAGGTGTACATCAGCAATGACCATCCCGAACAGTATTCTCGTGATGTTATTTTTCATTTTTGACAGCTCAAGGAGAAATCGATTGTGACAAAATCCATCAGCTCTGTTGGAAAATTGTTGAGCAGAAATTTCTTAAATCTGGAAACCATAAATTATCTGAAGATGCTGCCTTCAAGCAGTTTCTCATTTTCAATATCTTGGATATTGATGGAACATCAAAAGTTGAGAAGGAAGAAATTGGTGTAATTCTCAAGAAGTTTGCCCATGCAATGGGAAGGGTGTGGGATCCAAAGCCTTTGCATGAATTTTGTGAGAGCGAGGTGATGACATTCTGGCAGTACATTCAGTGCTTGGACGAGAAGTATATGTGTGGAAATGATCAAAGGTAATAATCTAATTGCTAATATAGACTAACAATCATTATGGTAAAGTACACAGCTCAAGCAGAGAAGAAAAGAAGCCTAGCTGAAAAAAATCCAGGCATATTCACTGATTCTTAATGTTCTCACTATGTTTTGAGTTAACTTCTAGATACAGATAGATACAGATGCACTTTATTGTCCACAGGGACTGCAGGATGCCTGACATGTGTTTATAATGATAATAAGCTAGGAGGAAGGGCAACTCCCTATGGAAGTGAGGATGGGGGTGAATTTTACACTCTAAAAGGTGCGATGAGCACCGCCATCATTTCTGTGGGGGAGTGTCCCCCTCTCCCTCTTGGATGCCATTATCTGCATTCTAATCAGATAAGTCAAAGAACCAATGAAAATGTGACTGTAATTCATCTTTAGTTATTATATCAACTTTAATTGGCTCATGCTTATTCCCAGCATTGCATTCATCAGCCTTGAAGAGAAAAGGGAGGTGGCAAGCAATCTACTTGCAATCTATGGGAAAAGTAGCTGATCAATAGTTACTGTCTATTTTATGTGTTCTTTAGTGTTGCAGATGAAGCACTTGAGGAGGTTGTGGACCATGTGATAAATGAAGTCATCAAGCAAGGTTACTTGGTCAAGAAGGGCCATAAAATGAAGTCACTGAAGGAAAGGTGGTTTGTGTTGAAGCCCACCAACCTCTCTTACTTCACAAATAACACATGCTTAGAACGCAAGGGTGTGATAACACTAAACAAGTCCAGTGCTGTGGAAAGTGTTGCAGCCAAAGGAAGGTATAGATTTAGCGTGAAGTGCGGGGAAACAGAGATACTGTATGAACTAGAGGCCAAGGATCAAAAGTCCAGGCTGGAATGGATTGCAAGTATACAAGCAGCTATAGGTATGAACAATATGGCTATTGACGTAATGGGTAAAGGGGATGGGGACAAGGTCGTGGAGATTTTCCATGGGGAGGTGGGAAGGGAACAAAATTGTCAGACCCCATAGGGGGTCATTCTGTAGCCAACACAAGAACAAGACCAGTGCCTAGAGACTCGAGTGATAACAACAAGACTGTTCCTCTTCCTTTGTTGTGCATCTTCCCCTTATTTAGTTTCCTTTTCCGTATTGCCTTCAACTGTCTAGATTTTCAGCCTCACATAAGCTTGCATTTTTTTGCATACTGCTTTGTACATAAATTCTTTGTTCCTTGTTGTTTGTAGTAATTATCGTTTGTACACTGTACCTCCTTTGTTTGTTGTTATTTTCTCTGACCATTGAAAGTCAGCAGCTGTTAAAAGGAATCATTTTGTAAGATATACATGTAGTGCAATTGACAGAGTAGAGTGCAACATAATTTTTGCTCTATAATGAGGCCAGTAAGTCGAATTTACACATATAGATAAGAACGTCCAGTCAGCTGCTATTGGTGGCAGCCAGCGCTCGAGAAATTCATGAAGATGTATATGCATGTCTGTTTACTATCATGCTGTTTCCTTTGATCTGCTCTCTGAATAACAATGTTGTTATTGTTGTGCCGTCGCTCACAGAGACATCAGGTGGACCATCGCCACAGAAAAAGGAGCGACTTCAGCGCAGACTAGACAGAATGGAGAAAAGGCAGCAACACCTGGAAGCCGAAAAGAAGAAGAAAGAACAAGAAACTCTTCTGCTTGAACAAAAAGAGGTAAAACATGATTAGTTTATCAGGAGAATGAAACTGCGTAGGAAAGTTCTTAATCCCAGCGGTATCAACAGATGCTTCCCAACCAATGAATGCAAATAAACAGTGCAAGAATTTACCCCTTCCTCGATTAGTTTTCAGCTACTTGCAGGTGGAAGTTTGTATGTCATGTTTGTATTTTTTTTTCTCCAAAGTTTGTTGTTTATTACAGTGTTCTCACCAGGTCGCGCCATTGCGGGATTCCCGCACGAAAAATTGACATGGTGCATTAAAAGCCAAAGCCTGCGCCCTTTGGGGCGCAGGGAGAAGCTACGAGTCAAACGGACTTTTGAACGTCTACAGCTGAATAGTTTTAATGGTCAACCGAACACCCCAGCATTTTGCTCGTTCGAATAAATAAAAGCATGTATCAAAAGATTGAACGTCTTTAATTTTATTGCCTTTACATTCGTTGGTCTCACTTAACTGGCGAAGATTGGTGTACGCATCGTTATGCAGTAGTAAGGTGCTGGTGGTGGTGGTGTTGTAGGACCTTGTTAGGGAGAGGAGCACTTCAAATTTTACGGTGGCCGATTTACTCTAGTTCTATACTGGTTCCCAATGAAACAATGGAATGCATTCCTTGACTCGATGCCATCTGGCCCTAGTAATAACCCCTTTTAGTGTCACCCAACTAGTGGACTAATGCAAATCCTGCATTTTCATTGGCTACGCTGCTAGAGGACTATTAGTAATAGTCCTGGAGTAGCGAAAAGCGTGACGCTTTCTTTCGTTTTATTCTCAAATAAATATTTCTTCAACTTGCATTTGCTAACTTTATTATTGCCTTTTCTGTCCGACTAGTTGGGTGATACTACAACAATTAGCCCCTTCGCCCTCAAGGGCCACGGGTCAATAGCCCATTCGCCTTCGCCTCATGGGCTATTGATCCGTAGCCCTTGCGAGCTCCGGGTCTAATTGTTAATTATTGTGATCCAGTTAGGAAGGAAGACCTTACAATACAAAACCCTTGCCATGGGCAACTTCAAATAGTCAGTTATCACGTCTCCTCAACTCTTGACCGAGAGGCCACCCGACCAAAAGTTGAAAACCGAGAAAGTCTCAGTGGAAACTGGGAAAGATTACCTTTTCCAACACCAAAACTATGGCAACAGTTATTTTATAAGAACATTCTAATGCAAAATCTCCCACATGCATTTGTAGCGGAAAAATTATTTTTGAAACAAATGGCAACCACTGTCTCACTTAAGTATAGAGGTTGTGGAGCTTTTAATCATGTTTCGCATTTGCAATCTCTCTGTTGTTTATTTGGGCCGTGTTGTTCGAAGCCGGGTTAGCGCTAACCCTGGGTTAAGTCCGATTAAATCCTACTGGTTGTCATGGTATTTATCCGGGATTAGCACTGACCCTGCTTCTAAAAACTCGGCCTTGGTCCCATTTGTTTAGGAACTTGCCCGGCTTCAGGAGCTTTATCAACAAGCAGAAGTTCAGGCAGCGGTAGACGCAGCTCTCTTGAAAGAGGAAATAAGTAAAAGAGAAGAGCTTGAGACGCTTCAAGCGGAACTACAGCAGCTGCTGGAGACTGAAAGACGAGCGAAGGAAGAAGAGGAGCAAGCCCGCGCTAATCAAGAAAGGTTGTTAGAAGAGGAAAGAAAAAGAACAGAGGAAATTGAAAGACTAAGGCTGGAGCAAGAGAAGCGACTGGCGGACGAAATGAGGATGAGAGAAGATTTAGAGGAGCAGCATAAACAGAAAGAAAAGATGCTCGAGGAGGTAAGTTTGATAACTTTGTGATACAGTGGTTTCCAATTGAGTGTCGAACGTAATTTCGCGACTGCTTCGGTTGCGCATTTAAAAAAGGCTTAGGGATTCTCTGATTAATCTCGCGCCACGTTATCAGGCAATCAGAGGCAAAAGCAAAAGCAATCCTGATTTGCTCTCACGCGTTTTCCCGCGCTTTTTCGCTTCGAGCGGTTTTCAAATGACTGTCGAAAGCAACTACGCGATTGCGATTGTTACGCTTTGTGACTGGCTTAAAAATCTCGCGCCAGTTTATCAACCAGTGAGATGGAAAGCCAAAACCACGCGCGATTTTCCCGGGCGATTTTTCCCGCGCTTTGAGCAAGTCACATGGAATTGCTACGAATTTTGATTGGCTCATTGCGCTGTTTGCACCTGCTGTGATTGGTCGGAGTAATTGTGTACTTTGGTATTGGTTTTATGACACTCAGTTGAAAACCGCTCTAAAGCCGGTTACTTGTATTTGCTTTACATTATGATTGTCTTTGTTTTTCCTGATTGGCCAAAGTAGTTACTTTCGTTTTGCAATGTCCAACCGAAAAGGGTTCTATTCTCAGTTAGGTTCGTTCTTGTATTTTTAATCCGACTTTCGCAGTTCGTTAATTTTCTTATTCCTGTGGACGGCTGTAGCCGCCACAGTTAAATATAAAAAGACTAGATGCCACAGCTTGAATTCGTTGTTACTTAGATCAATGTACGATTCAACTGAAAGGACAAATGAAATTTACAAAGTTGCAAGTGAAGTTTACATGAAATGCAAGGCTGAAAATAAACAAACGAACAAGACGAATACTTTCAAAACTGTGGTGTAAAACTCTAAATTTCATCAAGTCCGATGTTATTCTGCTCGCAAAAACGACGCATCAACATACTTCTGGCAAGACTAACAATTACACATGGATCCGGAACTTATACTACTTTTGTGAATAAATTTACAACTAGCAACTTACAATTAACACGTTAAAACAATAAATTTTTACGTCCATTTATACGGCGCTACATTTCCAAATGTTTTCCACTCAAATAGGAAAGAAAACTTTTCAAGCAGCTCGAAGAGGAAAGGCTTGCTGCTGAGAGGGCGATGAAAGAAGTTCAGGACAAGCTCGCCGCAGCAGAAGAAGCTTCCAAAAGAGCCGCGGAAGAAGCGAAGAAGAAAGCAAGGGAACTGAAGACGGCTGTAGGACTGGCGCGAACTGTTGGTCCACATATCCCTCTTTTGGTCACACACAGGGGACTGGGCGCATTCTGTGCAACTGACTTCGCAACCAAGTCTGCTGCGGGAATATCAGAACAAAACGGTGCGGAGAAAGAACTAGAGAAGAGTAAAGAAGAAAGAAAAGGTGGAGAGTACGGAGCCGAAGAAAGTAAAAAAGCGACTGAAGAGGAAACAGCGGCGGAGAAGATAAAGGCTGAAGGCAATTTAGAAAAAGATGGAAAAGAAACGAAGGCTGACGAGAGCAAGGCTGAGGGAAGTCAAACTGAGACGAGTGAAGACGAAACCACGGTTGAACAAGGGAAAGCTGTGGAGAGTTTAGACAAGGGTGAAGAGGAAACGGTTGACAGCCGAGTCGAGCAACCCTGATGGAGGACAAAAGATGAGTGAGAACGAAATGACAACTGAACAGTGGAAGCCAAGGCAAGGGTGAAGGCAACAACAGCTGAATTTACAGAGCCCCAGACGGTAGGGTCGTACCTCTTGTTGAACACTAAATTTCATTGGCTGTATAGTGTCGTACTTTCTATTGTTTTCGGTGCTAAATTCATTGTTATCTTTGTTCGTTCTATTGTTCTTTTGCCCAATCCTGAACCCTGTTCACTGAGGTACGACATGACCCGTCCCAGAAGCATTAGGGTCCCATCAAAACCGAGAAATGTGGTGACAATGCGTTGAGGTGATCATTAGCGCGGTTTCTTTTCAATTATATTAAAATAGAGGACATAACACGGCGGCGCGAAGATATGATTTTTTTTTTTTTTTTTTTTTGCAAGCGGCAAAAGCAACATTTAACGTGCGCAGCGAGTGAGTAAAATATTGTTTTTACCACTCGAAAATAACATCATATCTTCAATATCGTGATGATAATAATAATAATAATAATTATTATTATTATTATTATCATTATCATGATCATGATTATTGTTGCTATTGTTATTATTGTTTTTTGTTATTATTGTTATTATCATTATCTTTATCATTATATGAATAAAATTATGCAAACTAAACTGAACAAGCAACCAGCGTCAAAAACCAGAAGGCGCGAAAAGCAAGTGCGCATGCGCACGACATGCGGTACGTAATTGCTTCAAATTTTACATGTGGAACTATTAAGAAAATACAATGGTGTTAGTTTCCGGTGAAACACTGGCGTCCCTACAATAAATTTGGTTATGTGCAATCTCGTACCCAGAGTCCTCAGGCTCTTTGGTCAGCGGGTTGTCGCCAGGAGAGACTCTGGGATAATAAAAAAAATTCGAATTTTTTGATTGGCTGTTACTTAACAACTTCTAAAGAAACCGTCCCAGATTTTGTGGGGAAAATGGCGTCCATTATCTCAGAGTCTCTCCTGGCGCCAACCCGCTGACCAAAGAGCCCGAGGACTCTGGGTACGAGATTGGGTCATGTGTTGCCACGCTTTGCGATGAACTAAACGGTGCCACGCCCCTTTCTCGACCAGAGTAAAAACCAGAACTAATAGGTCTTCTTAACCCTTTCAGCCCCAAGGGGTGCCCCAGTGACGAGTAAAATCGTCTGGCGTTAGACAGAGTAAAATCTGTAAGTGGCACTACTGGGAGTTAAAGGGTTAATAGTACCATGATGTTCAACAAAGGGGTAGATTAAGCTTCGCATTCAGTTTCTCATGGCACGAGTGAATTTTAGATCTTGCACGTGTAGTCGGTGCATTAGCGTTCGCTTCTCGCTTTGCATGTGTCTGTATGAAACTGAATTTAGATCGTTTTCACATGACGTCATGGCGGCCATTTTGATGTACCTAAAGAAAGAAACGGCGGCCATTTACAGGCTAACGTCCGATCTAACCCCAGAAAAAGAATTGTAAACCGCCATGAATCGCATGGGACGTGTGCGGTATATAAACCATTACCATTACCATTTTGATGTACCTAAACAATCCTCGGGGAACATAACCTCATTTCGCGCCCATTTTCCCGCGGTTAGTGCAGGCGTCATCATTAGCTTACAGTTTTAGTTGGCTCGTTGGATTGTCTTCATCTGTTTTGATTG
>BLFK01000352.1:362339-372339 GCA_014634185.1 Astreopora myriophthalma | reverse complement strand
AAAAGCGGCCTAAATAAGGTAACTTATAATAGTATTGTTTACCCTGTGAAGTGGCATTAGAGGAAGGAGGTGTTTGAGTGGAGCCATATCGGTCAATGGCTGTGTTCAAATATCGATAGACGCATTTATCGATGAGATGAAGTGTAGCTCAAAGCAAAATACTTAAGGAGGCTATGCATATAAATTGGGAAAAGCCTAATTTAAACCAACAAGTTCACCACGTCAACCTGACACTTACGCTTTAGGCTTTGTATTCTTCTTACCTTGTAACTCGCTCAAATATGTAATCTATTTTTGTCACTTAATCATAATTAATTATGTATGTTTCGCCTAGTTGTTATATAGTCCAACGGTTTTTCAAACATTATGTAACTGACGATGATGTTCGTAACATCGAAACATGTCTTTTAGATTAAAAAATGTCGTAATCTTCTTAAAAAGAAACGATTTAATTTATACGATTTGCGTAATCCATTGGATTGTCAACCGTTTTCCCCGGACCAACAGCAACTTCAATTTCAGTCAATTTCCTTCAATTTCACTCACGGCAAATTCAATTTCATAGTTCATTTATGGGTCAGGAGGGGCTGGAGGAATATTAGGGGGCCCTCGCAAAAAAATTGTAGAAGGGGGGGCTTCAAAAGTGTCGAACAAGCGATAAGACTTGAAATTTGAAATTGTTATATTGGGCTTCAAAAACTCATTAATACTTCATGAGCCTAACAGCCTATCAAGTCACTGATAAAACGTCACGTGTATGAGCTTTAAAACCCGATAAAACACTCTTCGTTAGTATAAGAATACTAAGTGTAGCGCCGCTCACGGCGTCTGTTGAAAGGCGCTGAGTCACAAGGCCAGACAACCTGTCGCGATGAGCTGGATACCGGTTGTTGTTTTACTGGTCGAATAAGGCCAAAGGTATCACGGAGAACCAACTTTGATTAGCGGTGATTTAATCGACAATATTCGAACGTAAACTGAAATACAATGTAATCAATAAACTAATCACTAAATGCTAAAGAAATAAACAATAGGAATCGCGTATGAACAATAGCAGACATTCCGATCATAACTTTGATGAAACATGTTTTGGGGAGTGCCACTATGATATTGAAACATGAAAAAGAATGACTTAAGATGTGCAAAAATCCTATACAACAACTATATACACAGAAACCTAAACTACAAGGAACGCAAATAACGCAATGAAAGAAACAAAATAGAACCTTAAAACTGAAGTGTGGTTGGTGTAAAACTAAAGCAAAATAAACCTACAGAAACCGCGATTTTACTAAGTTAAAATACTACTCTGTAACCTTTTGGACTAACATAAACGTTTCACTTACACATCGGTTCCCGCTTGCGCTGCAACATTCAAAGGTAGCTTTCGGCTAAATTATTACGAGCGCTGATAAGTTCCACACTACACACACGTAGGGTAACTAAAACTGAGCTAATACAAGGTCCACAGGAAGTGTAAAACTCAAAGGTGTTAAACTAATGACGTAAAGGGTAAAAGGAAACTTAATTGGTGAGTTGAAAAGGAATCAAATTTAACAATTAAACTAAAAACGGAAAGCCTTCAATATAGTGTTCATTACACCAAGGCATAGCTTGTTTTTCTTGTGTGTTAATATTTTCCTCTCACAATTTGAACCATTGTTGCAGGTGATGTTTTATCGGGTTTAAAACTCGATAAAACACTCCTGCTCGTTTATTAAACAGTACTTATACCAGCCCTGGGTGTGCAGCCCTTCACCAGCTAGCTTTCGGAAACATTTCCCCGACAGCTAGGCCATGAGGAAAAACAAGTATCGGCCCCTAAGCCAAATGTGATAGATCCCTTTTCGCACTCTCAGCTCATTTCCGCTCTACATAGAGTGAGATTTCGTGCCATTTGAGAAATGTAGTCAATGTGTCTTCCATAGGGTACGCAAACATTTTTGGTACGCGCTAGAGTAAACAGAGTTTACGCAAGTGTTTTTGATAAAAATGATAAAATGGCGAAAGGAACAGCGCAATTTCTAGTCTGTGTAACTGTGTAACCCGCCTGAAGTAATACCTGTCTGTTTATCATTGTTAGTTTCTTGAGTATGCTGCAAACAAGTTTTTTCCTTTCAGTATATTGTTATTGTCAGATGCACGGTACAAGTAATTACCCAGCTGATCACATCCTGAAGTAAGTACACTCTCAGCCAATCACAAGTTGAAATAATTCAAAGCAAGTAAAGACAGCTGGGGCCACTAAGACACAATCGGTATTTACTTTTATGTCAGCATAAAAGCATGTGATTGCTTGAAAAGTTCGCGCGTTTTTTGGTCTAATTGTAGAGCAAACCAAATCAAAATCAAATCGGTCGCGGAATGACACTTGGGCCCTGTTTACAAGAAGGGAGGGTAACCCTAGTCATGGACGTGTTTATAAGGCAGCTAGGGTTATCCTGGCGCTAGGGTAACCCTAGCTGCCTTGTAAATGCTCTGCTAGGGACAACTCGCATATCCGGGACAACTTTTTGGTGGTTTCCA
The DNA here is from genome assembly GCA_014634185.1 of Astreopora myriophthalma. Classification (NCBI taxonomy): domain Eukaryota; kingdom Metazoa; phylum Cnidaria; class Anthozoa; order Scleractinia; family Acroporidae; genus Astreopora; species Astreopora myriophthalma. The sequence continues at coordinate 369,813 of BLFK01000352.1, read as the reverse complement.
TTGTGTTTGCAATGCTGGCGGTTGCCAAGCACACAAAGTTGTCCCAGGTGGTAGGGTAACCCTAGCTGTGAAATTTTGCTCGTAAACCCAGGCTATCTTTGACCCTCCTGTTAGGGTTGCTAGGGTTACCCTACCTGCTTGTTAACAGGCTGATAAAGATTTTGGCCACTTTAATTAATAATATTTAATATTTTTAAGAAAATGGTTTGAACCCAGGAACTCTCTGCTCTTAATGGTTTTGGTAACATAATAGTTTCTACGCTTGGTTGTAAAAAAAGGCAGGGGTAAATGCATTTCGTTGTTTTGTGTGTACGTCAAATTTTCACGACATTGGTCAGTTGTACCAGTCGGCTCATGAGAGCTCCCGTATTTAATCATCTGGTCGTTCACGTTTTTGACCTTGGGTACGTCCGCATTTTGCAAGCGTTATGAATGAATCGTTTGCGTCAAACTTGACTGTCCAAGTCGAATGTGTTCCTTTTTCAAACGATGGTGCTACGCGTGTTAAGGTGATTAAAGCCATGTTTCTTTCTATACTAATGGCCTTGTCACTCCTCGGAAATTCGGCAATCATCGCCATCGTTTGGAAAAACAAGCACATGCAGACAACAACGAACTACCTCATTGCAAACATGGCGGTTTCGGATTTCTTGCTATCAGCGTTCGCCGTTCCACGGCAGCTTACGCAGACTTTTATCGGAGAGAAGAGATGGCTCGTTGACGGAACCGCCGGAGACGCTCTGTGCAAGCTAGTTTACTTCGTGCAAGACATCTCCACCGCTGTTTCCATACTGAGTATAGTAGTTATTACAGTGGACAGGTATGCTGGTGTGGCAACGCCTTTCCGAAAGCCCGTCATAACGCCTAAGCGACGAAGAGTGATCATTCCAATGATATGGCTTATGGCCACGGCGCTACATGGCCCTTACTTCTACACCGCGCGTCACAAACGAGTCAATGACACCAGTTTCTGCTCTTTCACCTGGGAACCCGCTTTCGATAGTCTACGTGCTGGGCGAATATACTTCATTCTTATATCGCTTACATTAATCGCTATTCCCTTGGTGGTACTCACGGTTTTATATTCGCTGATTTTCAAGGCAATAAACCGACAAAAAGCCTACTGGCGAACGGTGGCGCTTTTTAGACTGCGAAGACGAAAGGAAGATACCAGAATTACCATCAAAATTTTAGCGATAATAGTATTATTTGTAGGGTGTATTTTACCCATAGACATCTTGGGCTTATTATTTTACTTTGTGTGGCACGAGAAAGTGCCTTGTGGAATGGACCAGGCGAGTTTCGCAGCCAAGTTAATATTCTACTCTAACCCGGCGCTTAATCCTTGCGTTTATTTTCTTTTGAATCAGAGATACCGTCAGGGTATGCGAAAAATTGTGTCGATTTTAGTTTGCACGCGAGAGCCAGTGATGAATGATTTAACAATGCAGTGACAAGTTTCTTCGTCTCCAGTTGTTGAGTACGTAATGTGTTTATTTGAAAGTTGCAATTTCACTCAGGCTTATAGATTTTCAAATGTATTTTCCATCTTCCCCTTCTGCTGTTCAGTTCTGCTTGGGTATTCAGTCGTGTATAGGAGAATTTTTGTTCAAGCATCATTCCAACCACAGCCGCAATTAGACGGCCACATGGCACTGACAAACCCTCGAGCAAAACTCGCCAAAAGTACAATCCAGTATTCGCACGCATATGAAAAATGACAAATAACGCCCAAAGAATCTCGAAACGACTGTGGAAACTCACTCAAGTGCGTTAAGTGGTTTGATACCGGATTTATTTTAGTGTTTGCACACAAAACATGAATCCGGTATACCGTAAAACGTCCCCAGATTTAAATTAATTGAGACTTTGTTCTATAAAGAAAGACATTTCGAGTTCATTCCGCGTTCATGTAATTTGGCTTCTCTAATTATTTTAGGGAGCCAATACCATTTTCGTTAGCTGACTTATTTTACGCATGTAAATTTCGTTTGGCGATTGGAAGCCAAAAGTTGATGTTGCCATTGTTTTTTACGGGATGATTGTTTGTATTTCAGTGGCAAATTTACTTTGGAACTGAATCTGAATATTTCTTCCTGCTGTAATATTGACTATATGATTTTCTTGTGGCATAACCTAATGAAGGATGACGGGAATCCTAGAACTCTGTAGTGTTAATGTCCCAAGGTACAATTTGGGTCTCACCTTGAACAAGTTTTACCTGGGTTGCAACGGGCAGTAGTATTTTGCTAAACGCCGAAAGCCGAACGCCGAATGAGGGTTGGGTTAGGGAACTAAACTAGACTTAGACGTGTTGGTTATATTGATTAGGTGTCATTCGGTGTTCTGCAAATTAAAATCACCCTGCTGGGGTTGAAACGGACTTAACCTTGGCAAAAACAGGTTTTATATGCCTCACTTAACAAATCCCAACTCTCTCTGAGACTAGTATTATGTTATGTCGCAGCAAACAGGAGTGATGCAGAGAGCTTTTATAAAACACTTTTAACTGCGATGTTACCTGGCCAGTCTTATCAGCTTCTAAGATTACAAAAACTGGATAGTGCACGCACGCCTAAGCACTTTTTCGATGAGAAAGAACATCTTCAGTTGGAAAAAAAAACTATTTTAATGGTTCAGTAAAGTGTTTTCGCTTTTAAAGATATATATACACATAAATATATAGTATTCAATTAGCTGCAAGAGTGCTTCCAGAGACGACAATCAACACACTTTACCACACGAAATGAATTTAAATTTCCATTAATCCATTTATATGCAAGAGAGATATTAATCCATTTATATGCAAGAGAGATAAAAGTAAAAAATAACGTGTTTATCGCGACGTACTCAAGTCAACGCTGAAATTTTGCATCTTTATCAAAGCCGCGCGGTGACACACGGTTCAACATTTGTTGATCAACAAATGTTGACTGGACAGTGTGTCATGCCATGTTGAATGTTGAAACAAGCCATTCAATATTTTGAACGTTGTTGAACGCAGTTGAACTAACGAAAATAGAGGCAAGCTCTATTCCGTTCAACATGTTGTTGCAACATTTTTCAACAATTGTTGAGCAACAAAAGTTGCACTATGCATGTTGAACCGTGTTTCACCACCTAATTGTTGTTATAAACCTTTCCTCGAAGACACAACTGAATCATCAGTTTAATATTCAGTTTTCCATTTCACTGCAATTTCAGCTTAATGGAGTACGCTGGCTTCCACATAATGCTTTAGTTAATTCAAATGTTTTCCCCAAGTAAAACTCAAATAATTTTAATTCTCAATTTAATTATATTGCTGCGTGACTTGAATCGTTTTGAGGAAACGCCAGCCTTGTCGCAAGACCCATGTCACAAAAATTGTACCTGAAACTTGTTACCATTGCCGCAACCCTGAAAGAGAGGGCAGAAAAAAGACGTTCACAAATAGCATAAAATAAGGCAGTCAACATGTGAAAGGGAGTCGTGTTGCGCCGGCTCAGTTCTCAGGAACAAAGCTGTAAGGCTAGGGGAAAGCGGTCATTTTTAGATCCAGCAAAACATAGAAACACCGGCGTCTAGAACGCTACTGTCTCCTGTTTTTCTTATGGGAAGGTAAGGGATATGGAAGGCAAATTGGATATCTGGCTAATGGGTTACTTTGCAATTTACCACTCATTCACTCACACGAATGTGATTGCATCCGGGGCTGACATCACGAAGTTGTCTTCCGTTTTCGTGATTTTGCCCTAAGGGATTCAGAATGTGTCGTTCCAAGCAGGAACGCCCTTGGGTATTTTTTTTAGCGATTAAGATCAAGGCTTCTTGTTGTAAAGCCGGTTCTTGTTGAAAAGCCGGTGTCTCGTACAATTAGTGTTCAACAGTCTGTCATGCCATGTTGAATGTTGAAGCACGCCATTCAACACGTTGAACGTTGCTGAACGCAGTTGAAAGAAAATAGAGGCAAGCTCTATTCCGTTCAACAAGTTGCTGCAACATCGTTCAACATTTGTTGAGCGACAAATGTTGCACGGTGAACCGTGTGTCACGAGCTTAAGACCTTAAGTGACAGAACGTCTGAACCAAGTCAACCAAGGCGTTCGTTCATAGAAAATTACGAGAAATATGTCAAAGAGAAGAAAACACGGGGGAAAAAAACCTATTGTCCTCGTCTGCACACATTCACTGAGAATGAGATAGCGTATGACATGATCCTAGCGCCGTTTCACTGCAATTTAACAAAATAAAAAACAAAATTTAAAACAAAATTACTTCCCCACGAAATTGTGCTAAATTTAATTGTTCAGAAGTTATGCTTTCATCTCGCTTGACCTTGTGAGCTCACCTTGGCTTGTATCAGCTGCTCTGAGTGGGTACAGAAGTGGCCATGAATGTCGATAGCCATTGCAGATGACCAGATGGCAGAAGAAATGACGATTTAGCCCAGGCCCCGGATGGACTAGACCAGTTCCGTTGGGATCTAGACCAAGCTGTTTGTACTTACAGAGTTCAGGATCTTTAATGTCGTCGACGGCAACGAAGATGAAACAAAACAATACGTCTTATAAGCTAAAACGATGGCATTGCAAGCGAGGCACGTGCGGTTTTCATTTTGGTCCATTTCTTTGTCGTCCTATAATTAACAATGGCGTGAAATGAAATCAAATTTTAAGGTTCTGCGGAGTACGCGAGGAAATAAAAATGGATTTTTAATTCCCTCCCTGTATTTGTTCCCGTTTATACCGCTCTTACTTCGTGAAGAACTTAGGCCCAATTCAGACGCCGTAATTTTCATGAGCCGAACCTAACACATTGAATTAAGTACATGAAAAGTACGGCGTCTGAATCAATTAAGAACGGCTATTTTAAATTGGAACGGATCAGCCGTTCTTCCCGCCTGGCTTGGTCGGGAATTTCGACTTTGGAACGGCTTTGATTCAGACGCCAGACTTTTCATGTGCCAAACTGAATTCATAAATTATTATAATGTGTTTTGCACTTCGCCTAAAAACCACTGACAATATTCATGACTTTTCCTGGAACTGCATGTATTAGGAACGGCTGTGGAACGGGCAATTAAGTTCGACTTCTGAATCAACAGGTGTTAATTTGGGTCGATCCAGATTCACATTAAGTTCGGCTCATGTAAAGTACGGCGTCCGAATCGGGCCTTGCAGATAAGGTAAAAAAAAAAAAAACTAACTAAAACAAGACTCACCATAATGGTTCCTCTGTTGAGTCCAGTTTAATAGTCAGTACACATTTTACATGCGGAACAACTTGGAATTAGCGCATTTTCGAGTAGCTGTTTGCCTCGGTTTCAAAACGAGTCCTGGTGCAGAACCATTCAAATGTAAATGGCGACAACAAATGCTGCAGGTCTTGTACAACAAAGGTTCCGTTGAACAATGTGTCGTTTTATGATGAATGTTGAAATTAGCCATTCAACATGCTGAACGTTGTTGAACAAAGTCGAAGCTCTATTCCGTTCAACAAGTTGCTGCAACATCTTTCAATATTTGTTGAGCAACAAATGTTGCACGATCTTGAACCGTTGGTCACCAGCTTAATGCGAACTTGTGGTTTTAAATGACATCGTCGGTCGAAGCCCTGTGCGTTTTCACATGACGGCGGCCACGCGTGCCCTTTCGTCAAAAACAAAACGGGGAGCATTTTTGTGTTCCCACATTGAACTCTACCCCTATACAACCTCTATATTAGTGATTGAACCCTCGGACCACTATATGACAGCCTACTCCGACTACTTCCCTCTGTGCTCGACAAAGCCAAGTAACCAGGCAAACCTTTGATTTGGTATGAATATATAATCTTGATTTGTATTTAGAAATCTTGATTTACGTTTGTAAAGCTTGATGTATATTTGTAAATCTTGATGTATCATTATGCAATCTTGATACACTGGATATATCGATCTTGATATCAATATTTAAAACTATATATATATGTTCAAATCCTGATATTTTGTCCCGTTTTGACAAGCATATATCAGCGTTAAGGCCCAGAGAAGGGACCCAGGGAAATTAGACATTTTCATCCAAGCTTGAGTCAAATGCCCCACCCCTGGATGTGAAATTTTGTGTTCTCTCGGTCTTCCGAGATGGCGGGCAAGTCAAATTCAAGACCCTGGGGAGGTACGGCCAAAGTTGTTCGCCAGACTTGCTTGTGAGCTTGAGTTTCTCACGGCTTAGAAAAGTCGAGAAAGAAATTCCAATTTTGTGTGACCTTTGTAGAACGGTAAGAGAACGGTGGGTCTAAAACACAGGTCACAGGTCAGGTCTCAGGTTATCGTTTTTACCAATACGTATACTGAAACAACCCTGAACCTTCGCTAATACTAAGCCTAAACATTCTCTTAGTGTAGCATTTAGGCCTAAGGTTAGCATTAGGAAGGGGTTAGAATTGTTTCACTAACCCTGACCCCTGGTCACTGAATCTACTTCACCCTATGTTATTTAATGCTAACTTCAGCGACAAGGGAGGAAAACAGAAAGAGCTTGGGTTCGACGTTAGCAGTAATGACAGCAGAAAACACGCGCAGAGTTCCATAGCGACTATATTTCGTTAACGACGATGTATGAACAGCAATAAATACATTGTTCAATCTAATTCTCTCCCATTCGTACTATTTACATTAGTAAAATACTGTCACTGACGACTGGATCAAAAAAATTATCATTCACTTATTTTCTTTTTTCTTACAGCCTAATACTTCTTCTTCCTATGGAGCCACCACAAAGAACAAGCGAAATCTCCAATACGCCTTATTCCAAAATGGCTGCTATTTTAATATTCTTTTGTTTTTATTCAAATTAGCCTTTTTTGCCTCGTTCAAGGTTAAATATTCTTTTGAATTTCGGGCTTAAAGACGAGGCAACAAGGGCTAATTTGAATAAAAAGAAAAGAGGATTAAAATGGCGGCCATTTTGGAATAAGGCTTATTAAATTGGCCATTTTCCAGTTCACGTAAGCCTCTTTTTCAAAACGAGTCCCAGAGCGAACGTTTGGTGATAGTAATCAGTTTTGCTTTGCATAGAAACTCAATTTCACAAGGAAGGCTTCGCACTCACACTCGCGTTGAGAACGAGGCGTAAGCGAACTCGGAAACAGCCAATGAAACGGACTAATCACCAATCGTGATATTCGACCTTCGCCGATTCGCAGCAGATAAAGATCAACATCTTTTCTTGTTGGCGGTGATTTTGAAGCTTTAATGTTCATTGTGACCTCGGGTAGTGGAGAATTTCAAAGGCAGGTCAGGTGCGAAAACTATTTTCACAATGTTTTGCTACATCAGAAGAAAGATCGCCTGCTTCCTTGCTTTTCATAAAGTATTCTAAACAATAAACTGTCTCTAAATATATTAACTATCTGTGAAATAAGAATATTTTTAATATCTATGAGTATGTATTTACCCTCTCAATGACAGAGATTGTTTAGCAGTTAGAGTCCTAACTGGGGGGGGGGGGGG
>BLFK01000352.1:340598-359523 GCA_014634185.1 Astreopora myriophthalma | reverse complement strand
TAAATTCCACTTGCTCGCACGCAGTACTTCTCTGGGCCTTACTAGAAATGAACTTCACATTTTAGAAGCTTTGAACAAGAGCACAACCTGATATTTGCAAGAAAAGGTCAACAAACCTCTTTCTGTATTTCCCAGGGCTTCGTAGTTCCGTTCAGATCACACGCAGTCATCATCATTGCCCTAACAAAGCAAGATTTGTTACCTTTTCGCATATTAAGTAATGATGTGAAGTATATATGAAATAATTCATATGTGAACTGCGGTTGTAGATGAAAGTGAAGAATGATCATCGCAGTTAATTTTCCAATTTAAGCAATTGGAAAAGAGAAGCCTGAAAAAATCAGGGCTTCAACGGGATTCGAACCCGTGACCTCCGCGATACCGGTGCGATGCTCTACCAATTGAGCTATGAAGCCTTCATAGCTCAATTGGTAGAGCATCGCACCGGTATCCCGTTGAAGCCCTGATTTTTTTTCAGGCTTCTCCTTTCCAATTGTTTAAATTGGAAAATTAACTGCGATGATCATTCTTCACTTTCATATTAAGTAATGTTTAAAAAATGAGCAGCAGTGTTTTATCGGGTTCAAAAACACGAGGCGTAGCCGAGTGTTTTTAGAACACTCCACAAAAAGCGCGTCCCTCTGGAGTCTGAACAATGGTGCAAACTGTGAAAGGAAAATTATTAGCATACAAGAAAAACAAGCTATGCCTTGCTAGCATTCTCTATATAATGAATACTAAAGAGAGTATTTTATCAGCTGATAAAACACTGCACACTAATAAGGAGGAGATTTATCGATATAAAGTCACTGCACGTGATGTATTATCGACCATTTGATAGGTCAATGGCTTATGAATTATTAATGAATTTTTGAAGCACATACAAGAGCTTGTAACTAGGAGCGAACAACAAGTACCACGTGGTTATCTTTAGATTCATATTTCCCGCGTAAAATAATAAAGTAATTCATGCATGCATCTAAGACGTAAGCGCAGACGTTGCTCGTTGATTGGGTAAGGCTACAATATTTGGCTGGAAAACCGTTCTAAATATAACTAGTCTGGGTGAACGAGAGATACGCGAGTTGTACGCTCCCAGTTATGGGGATCCTGGCACACAAATAAACACGAGTTATTGTCAAAAGAGAACTGAGATACTACGCAGCTCTTTACAGCAGTTTTCACTTGAGTGTCGAAAGAAATTACGCGATTGCTTTGGTTTTGGTTTTAGCCGCTCTATGATTGGATCAAAAACCCCGCGCGAATTTTTGAACCAATCAGATGCAAGACTTTACTCGCATTCGCTTTCCCGCGCTTGGCTTGGCGCCGGCTGCGTTTACTTGTGACTGGCTTGTAAAACCAAGTCGAGAAATTATTTCAACTTTTTGTTAGCAGAAGGATTTATTTCCTTCAGAACGCGATCGGCTTTGCAATAACTTTGCTTTTGGTTTCACGACACTCAAGTGACAACCACTCTATCACCTCTAATTTTACTGGTTCGAGTTAGCACACAGCTATATTGTCTTTTCCGCCTCAGGGTCCATTGTTGGGTCAGTACGCAGCTATTACAACAGCCCACGCGATTGGCTCAGAAAACAATAGAGGCATTCAAAGAAACAACAGAAACAATGAATCCTAACCCTAAAAACAATAGAGCTGCGTCCTAAACGGATCCAATGGAACTAGAGGTTGTAAACAGCTGCGTGGTATCTGCCATTGTTTCTATTGTATGTTTATTTTCGTACGTTCCTTTCTCGGCCAATCTCGAAAACCGCTGTAATGACTGCGGAATGACCCCATGACCTAGTTGTTTTTCGCACCTAAATGCAGTCGTCGCCCAGGCACGTATGCAAAAAAACATATACGGTCGGATTTGGAGGAAACGCGAGTTCTTAACTCTGTATAAAAAACGATCAAATCTCCCGCCATTTTCTCACGCCATTCGTCTTAGTCTTCTCTTGGTTCTTTCCGGTGAACACAGAAGCCGCGACGTATGAAGAAGGACGTAACGATAGGTGAAATGTGAGCCTTACGGCCTTCTTAGTCAGGGAAGGGCTAAATCCCGTAAAATAAACGACTGAAAAGAATTAAAAAAACTTCACGGAGTTTTGCTGTTTCCTGCTCGAAACTGTACAAAAATACTTCCGGCCTTGTTAGCTTTACGTAGAAGTAAAATACTCTTAGGAGTCTACGAGGATTACATCAAACGAATTTTCGCCGGAAGGAGTCATCCATGATAAATTCCTGATCATTTACTTCAAGGAGTGAGGAAAAAAGACCACATTGCTGCGAGGCTATCGCTTAGCTCTTTAAAGTGATGACGTGATATTGCGACAGCGCCCTTTTTGGGCGGTGCTGCACGGTGAAATGTACAAGATACATCGCACAATGCCACGGCCAAAATCAATTGCGACAAGTTGCGGAAATGGTTGCAGAAAGTACGATCGAGTTTTCCTTCTCGATCAACTAAACTAAATACACAACTGTTTTCCCTCTTAGACTGGGTAAATGATTCGGGCAACACATCTGGCAGTGGAGTTGCGAGACAAGCGGTGGGGGCGCATTCGTGTTCCAATGTTCTTTTCAGTAATCCTCAGCCGTAAAACTTGACAACGAGGTAAGACGATATTTTACGGAGAAATCTTACTTGAGCATATCTTTGTGATCTGGGATCGAGGGATCCAGGCCTCCTCTTTCAACAAGGGGGAAGAAAATCGATCGCTGCCTGTGTAATACAACGCACGCATTGACATTAGTGACTGCAATTGCCAATGAGTGCTTCACTTAACCGCACCATTAAAACCCTCCGTCCAGAAGATGTTGACATTCTCCTTTGTGACGACATGACACAACGTACCTGAAGTTCACAGCTAAATCCGTTGAGAGGATAGAGTGCTTTATGTAGCTAATAACTTGCCTATATTCATCTGCATTCAGTTTCTGAAATATGTTGTGGCCCTTTTGAAGCAAATCAAAATAGAAAAAATAATGTCTAGAATTGAAGAGGAGGAGTGTTTTTATTTACTGCTTGACAACTTTAAGAGCAGAGCTTCACCTAAGTGACCTCTTATCAATCGCCTTCAGGGGATCCCGAGGCTCCCTCATTCGTTCGTTCGTTCGTCCGTCCGTCCGTTTGCTGTACTGCTTGAAAACTTTAACGGCAGAGCTTCTCCTCATTAAGTGACCTCTTATAATCGTCTTAAGGGGGTCCCGAGACTCGCTCATTCATTCATTTGTCCGTCCGTACGTCCGTTCCTTTGTTTGCTCTTCCAATCATTCATTCCTCATCTCTTTCGTTACTTGATTCCTCTCCCATTTTCATCTTATTTTATAACTATACAACCCAATGCAAGTTAGGAAACAGCAAACGTGCTGTTCTTGCAATGGAATCACTGACCTCTGTACTGAGGATAATAACAGCATGATTGAAGTGATGATGCTCTAGAGTGGAAGTCGTGTAAAGCTTGGCTAACGGCGAGTCCGTCCTGCAAACAGTAACAAACAAGAAATCAGATATCGAGCAGTTTCCTATGACGTCACGGTGGCCATGTTGTTGGTCGTAAACAAAGAAACAGCGGCTCTTTTAAGCCGCAAGACACACCCACATAATAGAGTGGCACTGCTTCAACAAAACCGTAACTGCACACAGCTCAGAATTCTGTTGCTGTTCGCGTATACGCTTTACTTTCACCTACTGATCCTCACTGCGAATTACTATCCTATGTGACGCTTTACGGCAAGCAGTTGCAAGTCAGTGGAAGAAGATGACGTTGAGACTTAGTTCATTGGTAGCAAAAAAAAAAAGATTTCTCCGTACGCGCTTTTTGTTTCACCTTGGAGACTAAAGGGTTTCGCTTTTCGCTACTACTAGACTGATACGCAATTTACCTAAAAAACCCACGCAAATGCAATTACATACATGCAAACATCTCAATAGACTACACCTTACTTGGTCTGAAAAGCATTGTTGGTGCCTCTGTGGTCCAGGTCATGGCAGAAACAGCCGACAATCAAACCAAGACATTCCAAATTGGTCAGAAACTTGTTCATACCCCCGGTCTATCAAAAACAGATCAAAACTATTATTGGATGAAATGATGTATGAAATGAATCACATATTGAACTGCGGATATGAAATCAAAGGAAGCTATGATCCTCGCAGTTATGGACGCAGTTTTAGCAATTGAGTAGAGAAGCCTGAAAAAATTCAGTACTTCAACGGGGTTTGAATGCAATTTTAGCAATTGCCTAGAGAAGGTTGAAAAAATTCAGGACTTCATTTGATTTCATTTGATTTCATATTCGCAGTTCAACGTATGATTCATTTCATATATAATTTCATCCGTTCATTCATTCATCACGGGAACATTTGAACCCACAAATGACCAGCTCCCAACATCAGTGGCTTCATAGCTCAGTCGGTTGGAGCGTCGCACCGGCATCGCGAGGTCACGGGTTCGAACCCCGTTAAAGTCCTGAATTTTTTCAGGCTTCTCTACGCAACTGCTAAAATTGCGTCCATAACTGCGACGATCATACCTTCATTTGAAATCTACTATTACCCATTACAACAACCATCTCTCAAAACAGAGCCATAAATTAAGGAAGTAAACCCGGTTTCGTACCTTGAGAATACAAAACATTGACTGTGCCACATTGAAAGCGTGTCTCCAGTTATGGTAAATTACATTTCTATAGTTCTTGCGCACGGTGAGAAGCCATCTACACAGAATCTGAAACATGAGAAAAAGATCAGGTGGATTCGTTACTGAAACCCGTTCCTCGGAGACTTTAAGGCTGTACAAATCCTGAAAGGTTTCTACGACCAGGCATCAAGCAAGCGAGTCAACTACATTATCTTAAACTCCACTACACCACCACGCAATCCATCCGACCTTCGGTCCTCAAAATTTCCTTCCATGTCTCCTACATCAATGCCCGTGAAGTTTCGCAACGCTAACTGAAACACAACTACACTTTCGTTTCACTACTGGAATACGACAGTAAGTAAATAACTCTTGGCAAGAGTGAATTACCTAATTCACTCTTGTTCTTGGCGTAAAACTGAACAATAACCCATGATGTAAACAAAATTCAACTTGAAAGGGTATTTGTTCATAGAATAACGAGTTATCCAAAACTATCTCTGTTACGGGTGAATGAACGTTAACGTATCGGCATCCATATCATTCTCGTTCCCAGAGTCGCGATTCTTTTGGTTAGCGCCACGGATCAAGAGCTCTGGCCACAGCCAAAGCAGGAAGTCCGCAAATCACGGACTTACGGCTTATCTGCGCAGAATCAGAGCTTTGAAACAATAGGTGACACCGCGGCAAAATGAGTGCGCATGCTCCAATGTCAGGCGATTTCGAACACTTAGATGATTTTGAATTATTTGGGCGGGAGGAAATTAAGAAGTTGTTTTGAAGTTTGTGTGCAAAGTCTCTGGCTAAACATGGGCTTGACCATTGACAGAAAGGGCGAAACTTTGATCCAGGTGTTTCTGACGAAAAGCTCGATGTGGTATTAAAGTGGTAAGTGAAACTCCCTCATGTTTGTAAGTTTATAATATTTCAGCACACTTGAGTCAGCCCACGTCGACGTTAGTCGACGTGTACACTTATTTTATTACCCCTCAGAGCAGAAGCCTTTTCTTCCGGGACTTTGCCAGTAGAAGAGTTCGCAGTGACAATCGCCACAATCAAAGCAGCTAGAATGGAGTTCATGCCTTAGCGCGAGCGCTTGTCTTTAAAGCATAAATTCACCCTTGTTGCAATTATATATTTTTTGTTCAAAAAGATATGTTGCTAAAGATTCTTTATAGAAGCTTTCTTCAAATGGAAAACCTTATCTTCCTTTTTATCTCCTTATCCCAGCAAAATGAAAACAAACACCGAGAGTTTAAATTCCCGCCATTTTGGCGGTTGGCTGTTTCTATAGAAATTTGGGATACCTAGTCCCTCGCGCGTTCAACAAATTCGCGCGTGGGTTAAGCCTGCGCGCTCATTTTGCAACAATAGGTGGTTACAAAAATGGACCTTCGCTGCGACTGCGCATCAATTAGCTGAGTCCGTGTTCTTGGCGCTGACCAAAAGAAAAGCGGGTTCTGGGAACGAGATTGCATCCAAATATCAAAGTTCGCACGCTAGCGCATGCGCAAACCAAATGCCTAAACGAAAGCTGAGAAAATGGAAATCAGGCCTGGGTTGTTCAAAAGGTGGATAACGCTATCCAGCGGATAAATCACCCTCCAGCAGATAACTGCTGGCAAAACCAATTGAGTTATCCAGTGGATAGCGCTATCCACCCTTCTAACAACCGGGACAGGACTTTCTAAAAGTACCATAATTTTCAAGAAAGGAGGTTAAGTTTCACATTCACAAGTCACGTAAATTAGCATATTCCTTTTTTTTGGTGACAAGAGAGAATTCAGAACTGGCTCGTGCGGTCCGTGCATCAGCATTCTACCCTAGATTTGCACGTGTCTATGTTATAGCTGAAAAGCAAATGCAGTTTAAAGGATAGCAACTTAGTTTGATTCTCAGTTTAGTTCGTTTCTTCAATTCCTCAATTGTTAATTTTACCTCATAGTCTATGTGAAATTCATCGATAAACCCACAATCGACAAACATCCTAAGCGAAGCTTGAAGCATTTGATCAGGCCCAAGGGAGAAGTCGTCAAACTGGAAAGTGTCCACTTTGAATTCTGAGGCCTTGGGGACTGTGGTGTTCTGTTAAGATAAAACGGATGAATTGAACTGCAATGAACCTCTTACGGTTCAATGGCATAAACAGGCAGGCAGAGCTTTAGCAACGAGGACGCCACAAAAAAAAAAATTCTATTTTGATGCTACGTTCTCGTTGCCATAGCCGTCCTTGTTGCTCAAACTCACTCGTAGTTTCACTAGCGACGGAGTCGGGAGATAAGCGTTACGATCTAGTGAAACCGGTCAAATATCCAAGACGTTAATCGTTCTCCTTTTCCACGTGCGCGCGCTTGTGCTCGCGTTGGCTTCAGTTGTGTGAAAACGGAACACAAGATAAGCACAACAAAAGCTCTTATGTTCGCCCAATGAAACACCCGTTCCCCCGTTCCGCACTACACTCGCTGCGCCTGATTATAAGAGAGACAGAGAGAGCATGGAACTAGTGAATCCATCATTCTTGTGTACTGTGCTTTTTTTTGCCTTACAATTCGTTTTCACTTGGCATGCATGAATCCCTTGTGCATGCGTCGCTGGTGAAAACCAGGCCTTAAACCTGGTTTCCACTAGCGACGCCAGCATGAAAATATTGTCAAAATCACAAGCCGAAGGGAAAGACCAAACCATAATCCACGAGAACTAGTTTTATGATTGCTTTATTCTTCCCCCACTGCTTGCCACTCTGACAAACCAGTTTTCATTGGGTCATAAGCAACGGAGTCGGAAGCTGAATAGGAAGAAGTGAAAACCAATCACGGCGACGTCAAGAACAAGAACGCCACAAAAATATAGGTTTACTGAGGAAAAACAATGCCTTTGCTCGCTCTGTACGTGCCTTTCAAAGTTTGCAGTGGACGGGAAAGAAATCAAGCAAAACTGAGAACTCGGGAGCAGAAAGGTTGTTCCGAACGAAAAATTATCTTTTTTAATCACGTTTTCGTTATGGTCGCCGTCCGGGATCTTGGCTCCCTTAGATCCATGAGTGGTGGAAAGAAGACGGGCACATTGAAGTGTGGGACCGCGGTTGCGAAAGAAGACCTCATCTGTCTATGATTTATTTTCTCTTTCCTTTACGCACCTTAAGTCTTTCAATTTCTCCTCTCTTAGCAGCAGCATGGTATGATAGCACCTAGAAAAACAATAATTTGAGAATTAAAGGGGCTGTGTCACGACATTTAGCCAAATTCAGCGACGGGAACTGCCAAACAAATAAAGTGAAACATGAAAATAACTGCTTAAAACATTGAAGGAAGGTTTGAATAAAACAGAAACTACAAAAGGAGACAAAGATAAGCAAAGAAGATTGAAGAAGATTGAAGCGGATTGTAATTGGGATTTTTGTAAACTGTTCAGCCTAACAGCTTTTCAATGTTTATCTTTGTTGTTTGTAACTTTTCTCATGTATGCTTGGGAGACATATTTTTTGTCCCGAAGCTTTGACTTTGTTGTTTAATTGTAACTACTCTGGTGACGTTAAGTTGAACCTCGAGTAAGGGCGAGTAATCGGCAAAACCAAACAAAATGGACTGCATTGCCGTGACACAGCCCCTTTAAGGCGTAATTAAAGAGCTGTGCGTGTGAAAAAAAACGCTCAAGGTGATTTTTTTTAACTCAAAGGGGCGGGATTTTTGTATAAACGTCAATTTCATAGAAACAGAGAACTAGTATTTCTTTCATCTTTCTAGTTTACGCGTCATTTTCTAGAAACAAAAAAGAAGACGTATAATAAAAAGCTAAGTTTGTATTCAGTTGGTGAGTCCTCTTGACTAGTCGGCTCTGTTTGACGGATTTAAAGCGATAAAAACCAAGCTTTCTCGCACTTTTTTGGCAAACCCGCGTGCGGATGTCAACACGGAATAGCTCGCGCCTTCTCATTTTTACGACCATAAGTGTTGGCCTGGTCGGTTTGGAAACGACCAATCTCCAATACTGGTAATGTAGAGCGTAACGGACAGGTCTCACCTCAGCTTACGACCGCAGACGCATTTACGGCTGTCGCTTCTCTTTGCCGAAAAGCTACATACCACTCGCCAAACGAAAACGACAGCCGGAAATACGTCAGGTTTGGTTTCTTACCTCAATTGCTACTTGTTGCTTAGCTTTGGCCTTTGCCATTTGATCGTAAATCATAGTGTTGTGAATACCAAGGCCACAGAAAATGGCAAACGCCTAGAAATATGAAGAAGAAATAAAAAAATTATCGAGCCGCCTTAGTCAAGGCTGCCTGCACAGGCTATTTACCACAGTGTGAGGAAGCCCAGCGAGTTGCAATACAGGTAAGTCTGTAACACTTTGGAATGCAATCTCGACCAATCAGAAACAAGAACGTACCAAAACCGGTGAAAAATGTGAGGAATGTAGACGAAAGTGTTGAAAGGAATGTGAGGTATGTCGCCAGGGACCAATGAGAAGATAATGCCGATGATCCTTGGATACTTTCAACATTTTTTCCGCATTCCTTACATTTTTCACCAGTTTTAGTTCTTGCCACTGACTGGTCGAGAGTTACAGACTCACTGACATTACTAATTCCAGTGTTTAGGGCGCCGGATTTGCACAGGCACGGACACGGTTGAAATCCCCCCTCTGAACACAACCTGGATTTATCTGATCTTACGCTCTTATGTTTCTTTGTATACAGGCGCCCACAAGTTCTTTACTCAACTTTACTTTTGAACTCGTCAATAGCCTTCACGTATGTCCACACAGAAGTAGATTTCGTATGTATGGGTGGATTGAACACAGCTCGGGGACACGAAAGTCAGAACTGAGATGTTGGAAGACAGCGAGACTAGAAATATTTTTTGTGGCAGCCCAAGACACGAATATAAGAGAAGAGAATATAAGAGAAACATTCCATGCACACACATGTATGATGGCCAATGTAAGGAAGAAAGGGTAAACGTCAATACCTCAAATAACGTCTCATCACTTTCATCGAAAGGCTTGTCGTCCAGTCTGCTAATCAACTGAGCTACTCCTGTGATACGTTTTAAAAACAACAAGGAGGCAATGTTGACATCATTAAACAAAAGTTCCTTTTCTTGGAAGTATTACTTGGATGATAATAATGATGCCTATGATAATGATGATAATGAGGCGGAGGAGAAGGCGGCGTGGCCCAGTGATTATGGCGCTGGATTTCCACATAGACGTTCCGGGTTCAAATCTCGGTCTGACCGCTTGATTGGATTTGTCTTCGGTGAGCTCCACCACGCTCCGTTAATAGCCAACTGGTTGCCCCCTTCAGGTTGCGATTCTTAACGTTGTTTTGTTTAACTGAATTGTTACTTTCTATACACGGCCCCACGAGTTTGAAGCTTTCACTGGATTTAGCGCAGAAAACAAATTGGGCTGGACACTACAGAAATCAACTCAACTCATATCAAATACTGGTTTTAACGAAAGTACCTGGAGGACACTTATGTCCAGAATTGCACGTAATTAGATGCACGCTCAAATTTGATATTCATCACGAGGTGTCCCGTTAAGTCTAAGCACCTAGTGCCTATTTCTAACAATAACGTTAGCGTTAGCGTAATTTTTAGGTAAGGGTAAATGCAACTGTTTATGTTTACTTGAAAAGCACAGTTTGGGGGAAACTTTGTGACGTTTATTGCCTGTATTTCTGGACACAAATGACGTTCAACCTGAGCAGAAGAGCAAGAGCAACGGGACACTTCCTGACGCTCATCAAAATCTGCGTGCATCTAATCAGGTGTAATTCTGAAAATAGGCACAAGTCAATGGTGGAACTAGACGGTGACCGCTCAGATGATGGCCGCTACGCTCACCCTGCCCCTTATTAAAAAACATTTCAAAAACCTTCTTCATAATGGGCCATTTGCGAGTTCACTTCGGCCTCTTTTTCAAAGCGAGTCAGAAGCGAGTCTTGGTGCGTCTAAGTACCAGTCTTTATCTGCTGCAAATCGGCAAAGCTCGAATATCGGTGATTATTAAATTCTCAACCTCGGATAATGCAATTCTAGCTTTCTCATTGGTTCACTGGATCTCGGTTATCAGCCATTATACCTGCGTTTGACCTTATATGGAAATGAACACAGCAAATGTCGCTCAGCATAAAATTGTTCGCGGGAAGCCAAGTTTCGTCGAGAAATGAGAAATTACCAATGAGAAAGCTAGAATTGCATTATCCGAAGGTTGAGAATTTAATAAAACAATTATTCCATTCGCGCTTGTTGGATATGAGACTGGTTATAGCCAACTCCGCGCTACGCGCGTCGTTGGCTATTTACCATGTCATATCCAACGCGCGCTCATGGAATAATTGTTCATTAGTCTTTTTAATAGGCTGTTTCCGGGTTCACTTCAGCCTCATAAGCAAACTAATTACCAACACAAACCTCTCGCGCTTGGACTCGCTTTGAAAAAGAAGCTGGTGCGAAATCGAAAATGCCCTAATGTCATTTTTACCAACAAAACGGTGCACAGCCATCGAAAACAGGTGTCAAGTACTAGTAAGTTACATAACTTACCTCAACACGGGAATTAGGCCTTATGCTGTAATTGGTAACTAAATAATTTTTCATTTAACTCACCAATGATTTCAAACTTGTTGTTTCTGATTGGCATACAAAGAATAGGTCGGTGAGCTTCCACGCCATTGTCGGAACTCATTGCAAGCTTTGAATAAGAAATAGACAGTGTGGGTATATTACTCCAGAATGGTTACCTGCAACAGTATCTCAACGCTTGAGTAAAAACGCACAGTGTCCGTTTTTGTAAACAGTACATTACAGAAAATTTGTCAGATATTCAGGAGCCTATAACCGGAGCGTACAACTTCAAGATACTTGTGTCGCGGCGTTTTCACAGACCGGGCTATTTTTAGATTGATTTTCCCGCGAATCCAGTCTCCCACCGGAGCCTTGGTGTCCTACAGGTGCCTTGCTAGCCAATCATACGCCTTGCATAATTAACTGCTTGGACGCGTGTCGACTGGAACTGAACTGTTCGCGGGAAAAACGTGTCTAAAAATAGCTTGGTCCGTAAAAATGCCGTAGTATGGGGGTTGTACGCTCCGGGTTATGGCCTACTGTCAGATTTCTGAAACATGGTGTTATTTCAAGAAATATTTATGTAGCCACCCCCCTACCCCCAAATCGTTAGCAATCTTGGGAAATAGCTTCAAGCCCCCAACCCATTTTTTTTCTGGTTGGATTTTATTCTTTTTATTGGAGTTTGGTTACTGTGATCACATTTGGAGATTTAAAAGTACTTTGACACAAGGAAGATGAAAACCAATTATTGATAAATTAAAACTGCCATTTTTATTCCTTTGATGATCAAACAACTTACAATTCTCTTTAACCTTTGATCTTGAGCTGCGTCAAGCACATTTAACGTCTGAAAAGCATTGCACACAAACCATCACAATTTGGTTCTAAAAAAATGAACAATAAATTTGTTTCCTATGTGCCATTATAGCAGTATTGACTACTGACATGTGCACTTGACATCATGATGGTAATTACAGGAGTGCAACAATGAGTGGGAAGGAATCTTCTGGGAACAACCCAGTTTCAAATGCACCAAAACTGCAGGATAAAAATACAAAAGGCCCATCTTTAAAGGGTTAACTTCAACCTGAAGTGCCAGTATAAATACCATGAAAACCAACAGGTTTTAATAGCACTTAATTAATGGTTAGCACTAACCACGCTTCAAGCAACTTGGCCCTGGTGAGAATTGGAAGATGAACTTTTCACACTTCCTCTTCTTTTAGGGTTCAGCAATGTGCTGCTGGTAATTTCTGAATGTTCTTTTTTATGTTTTTTTTTTATCCATTGCTCTCGTCTTGGTGAAACAGTACATTTGAACTCTATTTTATTAGACTGTGAAGTGCCTCTCATCTATGTGAGGCAAGGAAGGAATAGTACCAAATTCTTTTCGCTTTTGTTTCAGTGAACAAGTATGGACATGGTTAAAGGGAGAGCTGAACACTCTGTATGGAAACTACTGTAGTTGTTCAGTTCTCACCTTGCCAGTTGATGCTACCAGTTTGGCTATTCTAGTAGTGAAAGAACCATCATCTCTTCCTTCACTGTAACTGAATTCAAGAGACAACACATTACTGCAGATCATGACTGGGAACACAAAAATTAGATGATAAAAGACTGTACAAATAAGCTCAATGAATAATTGAACTATCACATATACTAGTAGTGATAGACCTCTTTAGCTTGTACATCTTGTTTTTCCAATTCAGACCATGTGATATTCTCAAGGGATTTTTGCTTTTGTATTTTCAAAAATTATGCATACATATGCACGTGCATAAAAGAAATTTGAAAGAAACTGTTCCCTAGAGTATCATCACATGGTCTGAAATGGGAAAACAAAATGTACAAGCTAAAGAGTTCTATTGTATTCATACGTGAATAAAGACTCAACGGCACACATTTATATTGACTCAGTTATTTACAACAACACATTGATACTTACAACCAAAAAGTCTTAGACTTACATTGTGCTATTGGTATTTAGAGTTCCAGATACTCGAAGGTTGAAGACTTTCGTTATCCTTAAATCCTAGGGAGACAGTCAAGCTTTATGAAAACAAGTACTGGTGATACATTCTGCTACTGATCACCTGTAAATGTAGTTAATTGAATGCCTGTTTCCTCAAGATTTCAGGGTAAATTGATGATAACACAGCAAGCAATTTAAAAATCCAAAAGCCGATGAATACGTACAGCACAGACCAGTGAAGAGTCTCAATCATGATCTTGCTGTGCATTTGCTGTGCTCTCAAAACTTCCCTGAGGTCCAAAATTAATCTCAACATACCAAAGATAAAAGATAAACCAATTCTTAAACTAGCTGATTGCCTAGCCATATATTTCCATGTAGTTGAAAAAGTCAAAGACTACATAGAAAGCAATTCACCTGTGCTGTATCCTCTGCTAAACTGTTACCAAGGACAGGGTGCATTAACAGCAGAACAGAACATCGTTGACATTTCAGCATGGACAAAGCCCGCCTCATGATCTTGTGCACAACTTTGTCCAGTGAAGTCTGTTCTTCAAAGATGTCATGAACAAGCTCCAGCAATGCCTAGTGAAAGGAAGTGTTTAAATAATAATTATTATACCTTGTAGCCACAACCTTTTGTACCAGTCTACGAGGTTTTGGTATGGAATACAATATTACAATATTAATATTACAATATTAATATTAATGTTAATATTACATAATACATAATAATATTAATATTACAATATTAATGTTGTTGTTGTATTTTGTCACTGTCACGGTAACAAAATGTCACCCTTTTTTCTGTCAGTTCCTGTCACCTGTCAGTGTTTTGGAAAAAGATTGTCACCATATTTTGAGGTCATGTTGCCTGTCGGCAAACCCCTTGGAAGGCCTCATCTACCATGTTTGGTGCAGATGGCGAGTCCAGGAAGAACTTCCAATGGGTGACCAGCACCTGCTGCACTAGTCTCTTTGTTTTTTCCTGAAATTACTGTAACAATACTCAAGGAACTGAACTAAACATGACCGCAGATATATGGGGCTCAATTAAAACAAATGCCAATCAACAAACAACATGCTGCGAATATAAGTTGCTCACACAATTTAACTCTTGGTTTGTTTGTTTGTTTAATTAATTAGTCATAAGAATCAGCTTTGTTTCACAAGTGCTCCAGCTTCTACCAAGAACAAAAATCTGAATAAGAGGATTGCAATTTTACAAATGACTTTTCAGGCTTGAAAAGTTTTCGAGAAAGGGGTCCCAGAACACACTTAAAGGGAACTTCCACTGCCACAAAAAGATAACTTTAAAAGGCAGGAAATGATGTTCACAATCAAATTTGTTTAAAAACTTTTCAAAGAAAGCATCCGTGTGGTAAAAAAACTGACTTTTAGAATCTCTTCTTTCCACTTTTAAATTTCTGGGGCGCTGCCATCTTGAATAATTCTGCCGTAAACTGGTTGCCCCATTGTTATTATACAAAAGCTCTTTACGTCAGAACGTTACATCGCAATTATTCAAGATGGCGGCACCCGCGAAATTTGAAACTGAAAACAGGCGATTGTAAAATTAACTTTTTTCTCCATGCAAATTGTTTCTTTGAAAACATTTTAAAAAATTTTTAAATTCCCTCCGTTTAAAGTTATCGTATTGTAAGAGTGGAGGTTCACTTTAAGTAAAGTAAAAGATTCAAATATGAGAGGGGGAATTACTTACTCTGTTCCTGTTAAATTCAATTGCTGATAGTTCAAATAGCTTGGCATTGGTAATACCTATTCCACAAAAGGTCAGATACATCTCACAGACCTAAAAGAGCAAGGAATATAAACTGAAACCAACAATGATTTACCTAACAGTAATATTGAACAAAGTGATTATTGACTAAATGGCACTTTTTAACATCGACAGAGTTTCAAAAACAACTGAAGGTGTGAATATGAGAATTTCAGGCAGAGAAGAATCAAGGGGGACTGAGAGCAGGGCTTATTTAATTTCAAGTGTAGTATGTTTTTTTTTCTTTCTTTGGCAAGAATATAGTATCTCTTTTTTTTTGGCAAACCTTTGAATTCTGTTAACATACTAGAACCAGGAAACTAAAGATGTTTTCTTTGTCTGTTCTTAACCAAGTTGGATTAATTTGCATGTTTAACCCATTAACTTTCAAGAAAGCCACTTGTAGGCACTGGGAAACCACTCGGGGATTAAAGGATTAAGGGAACGAACAGGAGGATGTGATAAGGGGAGGAGAGGGGAGGGGGGAGGGGGGTTAACAGAAGACTGGAAACTTACAAAATTTGACTTTCAATTAATTAAAAGGGACCCATACACAAGGGGGCTTCATGGGGAAGAGTACAGCATACAGCTTAATAGGAGTTCGCCAGTCAAATGTAAGAACCTGGCAAGTTTTTGCTGGTTTCTCAGGTATTGTGTTTTAGGGTTTTTTTAATTTCTTTGTTTTATGTCATTCACGAGTTTCATGGTTTGTTATGCCAAGGATGAGCCCTTAATAGTGCTGTAAATGCCACCATAAATTGGAGGCAGAGATTCCAAGACCATCAGATGGAAAATAGGAAGTATTACATAGCAGCCTAGCAGGCTGGTGCTACTTCTCATGCCAAAAGGCATGAGCCACTAGGAGGGTCCTGGGGTGTGCCCCTCCCCCATGGGAAATTTTGCAAATTAATGTTCTCTTAGGTGCCATTTCATGCATTTTGACATCACATCTGAGTTGAATGAGACTGCTGACCTGGTGAGTCTACAAAACTCTCGGTGTTTAATGCAGCAAAGATTTACAAAAAGAACTATTAAGATAGCAATAATTCCTTATACTAAATCGGGACAATTTGATCAAAATCAGGAGAGTACGAGGCAAGATGTCAAATTGAGAGACCAGCGGGGCTAAAGTACAGGTTACAGGTCACAGGTCATTGTTTTACCAATACATAGAGTATCCTAGGCATTTATTAAAGTAACCTTAGGCCTAATTAGGCCTAAACAAAAGTTTTTAGGCCTAATGTTAGCATTTGTAAGCCATTAGGGTTGTTTCTGTATTGGTAAAACAATGACCTATGACCTGTACTTTAGCCCGCCGTCGAGAGACTCCCAACTAGTTGGTTGCATTCTCTGCTCATGTAACATGACCACCAACACCATACTGAAATCTTCATTAAATGAAGTGAAGGAAGTGATAACTACTCAAGTTTTTTTTTTCCATTACTTTAATTTTCTAATTTTAAAAAGAACATTAACCTCTTCATCTTCTTCAGTGAAGGGAACTGGACCAGGCATCTTGTTTATTATTTGTGCTACTCCAACAACCTATACATATGCAAACCAATAAGCATGGTTTTCACTGGCAACACAGGCACAAGCGCAAGCATAAGCTCAAGCATAAGACATTCATGTCAAGTGAAAACCAACAGTAACGCAAGCACATGCAGAGAATGCGAGCATAAGCAGAAGCACAAGGAAAAGGAAAAATTTTGATCCTTGCGCTTGTGCTTGTGTTGCTAGTGAAAACCAGGCTGTAATGTGTTTCAATGACCCACTTTACAAGAATGCAGTTAGCCTACAATGACTTGACGATAACAACAACGGCAACAACAACACAGGGTTTGTACTCTTAAAAGCTTTTCAAGTTCAATGACCTTTTCCGTGACTTTTACCAGTTTTTCATGTCTGAAAGTTAAGCCGTCACTTTCGAAAATTGTCAAAATCATCCTTGTTTTGGGGTATTTTCTGACATATAACTCGCCTGTATTTTACTTTGTCCTTGCTTCGACACCTGCAATAATTTACGTACCACACATAACTGTAATTTTCCATGACTTTCCATGGTCGATAATTAAATTCCATGACTTTTCAGGCCTGGAAACTGAAATACTAAAATTCCATGACTTTCCAGGTTTTCCATGACCCGTACGAACCCTGCAACAACGGCTTTAGTTGACAATGACAACGATGATGACAATGACAACGATGATGACAATGACGATGATGACAATGATAACAGTACTAACACCTGAGTGGACCATGAGATTGGGCAAGTGCTCCAGGGGCTATAAAAGTTATCATTTGAGGTTCTGTTCTTTCCCTACTGGCTATAGGGCAAACATTCTCAAGACAATGCAGATAGAGGACAAAATCATTCCCTGTCAGCACACATGCATGACAGTGGCCTTCCTGGTGCGGCGGGTCTTTAACACAGGTCACAGGTCACGGCTCAGGTCATTGTTTTACCACTTGTTTTACAACCCTAACCCCTTCCTAATGCTAACCTTAGACCTAAATGCTACACTAAGAGAATGTTTAGGCTTAAGCTTAGTATTAGTGAAGGTTAAGGGTTGTTTCAGTATTGGTAAAAACGATAACCTGTGACCTGACCTGTGACCTGGGACCTGTGTTTTACACCCACCGTTCCTGGTGAGTAGTTTGGCACCATGGCTTGGCTTAATATCCCCAGTCTGGGGTTAACCTAGTTACACCTGGTCCTGGAAAAGTTGTTTAGGTATTGGTCTTGTACAACATTTCATTTTCTTGGCTCCTTTCATTGAATGGCTTCAGATTTTATTTTTTATTGCATGACAGTGAAGACACTCTATAGCCAGGGTCTGATCTTATCACAAAGTCAGTGACTTATATGTAGAATGTTTGCACACATTAAGGGTACTCACCTCTCCTTCATTGTTCTTGATTGGTTTGCACAAGATGCTCTTTGTGTGATAGCCTGTCTGGCGATCAACTTCTTTATTGAAGCGTGGATCCTGATAATAGAGAAAACCCCAGAAAACATAAGAAAAAATAATCAGCAAATCAAAATTAATGTGATGTAGTGCTGTCTGTACTCTTATCGACAATGATATTCATCCACAACAAATTTTTACCACTTACCACAATATCATGATTTTTAAGAAGATTACGACATTTTTTATGCTAAAGGACATGTTTCGACATAACAAATATCATTGTCAGTTACAAAATATTTGGAAAAAACCGTTAGGACTATATAACAACTAAGTGAGACATGCATAATTAACATGATAAAGTGACAAAAAATTGATTACATATTTGAGTGAGTACAAAGTGTTGGAAAGAATATAAAGTGTAAGTGTCAGGTTGACGTGATGAACTTGTTGGTTTAAATTGGGCTTTTCCCAAATAATTGGGAAAAGCCCAATTTAAACCAATTTGCTTTCTGCTTTCTCGACCTTTTGGTTACCACAACATCAATGTCAAATTTTAGAGTCATCCATGTTTGAGAGCTGAAAAAGGCATTGCGTGACACGTTGACACGAGCAGCGTTATCTAGACTTTTATCAACAATGGCAAATTAGCCAATCAGATTACAAAATTACTAACAATTGTGGTGAAAAATAAATTTCAAACAACCCGATAAAACACTCCTGCAAATTGATTAAACGGTACCTAATTTCATCTGCTGGACAAATCACTATCCAGCAGATATTAGTGCTAGCAAAACTGATAGTCGAGTTACCCGGTGGACAGTGGTTTATCCAGACCAGTGAACAGTGCTAGTCAACTGGGACCTGGGAATTACTGAGCACAGTTTCACTGTCTAATTTTTGGCAAGGAAATCATTTCATTTTAACCTAAAATAGTAGATACTTGTGTTTCTCATCTTGATTTTCTACAACCCTACAGTAGACAAAGTGCCTGCCATATTTGCTTCTATGACCAATAGGCGATCCCCCCCCCCCCCCCC
>BLFK01000352.1:334953-340588 GCA_014634185.1 Astreopora myriophthalma | reverse complement strand
GGGTCGGTCGGTTGGAATGGAAAAAAAAAAGCCTAAAAGAAAAAAAAAATCACAAGAAGTCTCAGAATAAGAGGCCTGGTACATCATTGCTGTGAAGCCTGGAAACAAGACATGAACAACAAGGATGACTTTAAAAGTTAATATTTACATATTTGGAGGGTTTACCTAAAATCTGGAATCCGGAATACGGAATCTGGAATCTGGAAACTGGAATCCGGATCCGGAATTCGGATCCGGAATTCGGAATAACACTGGAATTAGGCCTAAAAGCTTTGTTTAGTTTTAAGGCCTTATTCCTGTGTTATTCTGGATTCCAGATTCTGGCTTTTAGGTAAACCCCATATTTGGATGAACAAAATGCACAATATACTGTAAGAAATATTCCCATTTTTGTTCCTGCGTTTCTCCATACTGTTACCACGCTCATTTAAAACAAAAGTTTTTAGGCCTAATTCCAGTGTTATTCTGGATCCCAGATTTCCGGATTTTAGGTAAACCCAATATTTGGATGAACAAAAAGCACAATATACCGTAAGAAATGTTCCCATTTTTGTTCCTGTTTTTCTCTATACTGTTACTATGCTCATTTAAAAGAACCATTTAAAGTGAAAAACGGTGAAACTGTGTTGTTACTTTTTTTTTGAAAATGCCAAAAATTTGGGTAGGTCAGAAGATGCTAAATGGAGAAAAAAAAAAGAACCCACAGCATGTGAGGGGAGAGTGTTTGACACACATCGCAAACTATTATATTTCAACCCTGAATGGATCACCAGTGCATAGATGTACATATACCAGTGCATAGATGTACATATCTGTTGAGATTGGAATTCTGTTTTTTGCCTATTTTACCTTCCATTGTTTTTCTTGACCAAGAAGGGATTGTCAGATAAATTAATGTTGACAACACTAATCAGCAAATTTAAAAAAAAAAACTCCCCAAAATGTCAAAGATAAACTGACCTGCATTGGACTTATACATAAAAAACCTCACCAAAAACAAAACAAAAAGAGAGAAGGCTTGATAGCTTAATAAAAGTTACAATCAATTAACAAGAAATGTCTATCACAACAAGACGTTTTCAGTACTACAGCGTGATCAAGTTTAAAAAATAAGATGCCTGACATTAACTTGCTTGATGCAAAACTGATATCGCAGAAACATTCGAACAATGTCGTAGTTTTTAACAGTGCGCAAGTGAACAAAAAAAGGCCGTTGGGTTACAGTATACTACCAACTTCAGTCTTCGTAGCAAACACAAGGGGCACCGGGCCAAAATAAGCACTCGAAGGATTTTGTCTGTCAACAAAGTTTTTGGTCAACGATCAGATTAACTCTGAAGAGGAAATCCGTCAACAACAAAACATGGTACCATCACATTGTGACTTATCAGACGGTTTTTTCTGCTCACTACTGCGAAATAAAACACGCTCCAGTGGTCATTTTACTCACGTGCCACCGCAACGAGCAACAAAAATACACCACTGACAACGAAAACAAACAAATGACAATGGGAATTAAAAACTGTGGCTCCTTGCAAGTAAAACAAGGCGCGATCGACGAAAATTCGCTGCATTTTGAGGCGTAAAGTGGAACGAGGACGAGGGAATCTGATACTACGCCGAAAATAGACCACCGCGAGTGGTAAAGCAATCAGCGGCGGTGAAGTACCATGCGAAACGCGAATATTGCACGTCTGAGTTTGAACACCGCTGCGTGCGAATAATTTCGGCTGTATGACATATTAAGCCACCCACACAGTCTAGATATAGCTATCCAACCCAGTCCGATTTAGCAGAGGACCAAAAAAAATATACAACAACAGACTTGTATCGTAATTTGAGCAGGGTTCGGTATCAGAAAACATTAAATGTACAAGGTAATATTCAAAAAACACGATTTTTTCAAGATATAAACCCTAATGATACAAATGCAAATTTGATGCTGCGAAATGACAATACGTGATACTTCAGCTGGGAATATTTCTTCCAAACACAAAATGATTATTTTTTTAAATTCTCGGTGTATAAATCTTTGCTTTTCGAACGTACGATTCTGTAATAAACTTAATTCCTGGATTAAAGTAAACGTAACAGCGGAATACGACCCAATATCTAGAAAAACGGTTAAGCTCTCGTTTACGTTTCTTTAAAGTGCGCCTCGGTTGGTAAAATACAAATAAAATGGATGTGAATTAATGGCGAATAAAAATAGTCAACCATTTGCCTGACCCGGGTCAGCATCCAATTTAATTTCTGGAAATAGAACATTTTTTTCCCCAACCCACACAACTAAAACGAAGCGCAGAGGCCAAACTAACTGGAAACGGAATAGGACGTGTACAACCAGAAGTACAAGGCATATTAAATCTGCTCGTTTAAATCCACAGAAAGCCCGCGAATCAGTCAAGCGCATTACCAGATTCGAACAAATCATCAACTATTCGAACGATTTTGGAATCGGGCGCACGGATCGATGATTTATGATGTTACCCTTTATCGCATTGTGCGGGAAAGCATCCTTCGGCAAACGGCAATTTAAGCGAGCGAATGTGGGTTTACATACGCCTAAAACTTCTAATGATTTATTTATACTTAAAACGTTACAGACCTCATAGGCATCGGGAATGTTAACCGTCTCTCCGGTTTCTGCAGCGTAGCCAACAAGGCCCTTCCCCCAGGGAACCGTGATCTCTTTTTGTTGCCGAATGAACTCCTTAGCAGGCGAGTTTGGGACTCCGATCTGGACATCGAAAACCTTTGAAACGAGTGACTGTTTACCTTTGGGCCCCTCCACAAGAAATAATGAACAGCGATCAGCATTTGTTAGAATCCCAACATTCACTAATATTTTATAGCTCAGTGTTGTCAGGTCCAGATCATTGGCAATGTCCCGTACAATCTCGAAAAAGAACTGTCTCTCGTTGCTGTTCTTTAAGTCCAGTTTTGACTCGGCGTTCAAGCCGATCGAGGTCGGTAGGCGAATTTTGGACTCGATGAGGGCACCCAAAACATGCTGTTGTCCACAATTCGGTAACGATTTGGTTTTTCGAAGCTGGCGTGCTGGCGGACTTCGAATTCGCCTGGATTTTTCATCCCTGATCTCACAGGTACTTAAATCCAGGGAATCGACAAACCTCGAAGATCCATGTCTGCCATAACCTACAAAAAAACGGCGTTTTGGAATCGGCTCGCGCTGCGGTTCGGAATACCTCCGAGTAACAGGTAAGCTTAAGGTTTGAGTCCTTGTTCTTGCGCTGGTCAATTGATTTATACTTCCCCGTTCCTCGTTTGAATCGATGATGTCTACTTGGTCGTTGAAACGAAAATTCTTTGCTCTACCATCATCGCAATTTTTAAAGATCGAAGTATCTGGGAAAAACGCATCAGTGCACTCTTCTCTTGCCTCGTTCCATAATTGAACCATACGGACAGTGCCCTTCCGTACGAAATACTCCTCCGCCAGTTGAGGATGATCGTCGAGCCAACGTTCAACCTGGTGGAACGTTAAAGTCATTATTCTGTAGCCATTATTCCTAGGTCAGGTCAGCCCAGGCTACACACACACATCGCGCTTCAAGTTTGGAAGATTCCCCGCTCGGCCTACCCGGCGATCAGTCTGTCATCGGGGCCGCTAAAACCTACACTCGATCGCGCATGTAACTTGTTTTAAGAGTGTAAACAAACCCGAATGTCGAGCAAGCTGCAAAGTGCGGGGAATGAATATGAAGAAAAAATCCTTCCCGTTCTCGATCGGACCCTTGATCGACAGTTCTCGCGGCTGACGTTCCTGTTATCGCTCGTTTGATCGCAGCTCCGCACAGGCGAAATGTAATACCGACCACTGCTGTTTACTCAGATCGGGGCGATAAGAGAGAACATGCATGCAATGAGCAACGATACAATGCTCCTGAAATGTGCACAAGTCACGACTTCATTGTTTAACCGCAGACCGGTTGTTGTATAAACGAGCCTTTTGTCAACGCGCGCGACCTCGTCACACACCATGGGTTTCCTCAGGTAGACGACATTAACTATCATTAAAAGCACAGCTTGCCGCTTTCAAGCGCCCTGGAACGTGAAATAGAAAGACAAAACGCGATATGTTAATTGCTCTGCGGTTTTGGTGGTCACGTCACGCGACTTGTCATGAGTGCAATCGGATACAGTAGTTGCACGTGAAGATCCACAACGACTGTAAAAGTAACCGTTTCCCGACAATTTGAATATATAGTCTGTCCTTCGTGCATATTGCTGATCCAGTATCACGTGAAATAAAAGGGGCATTTGCAGTTTTGTCATGCAGATATATTTTGATATGACGTCGCTTGGTGGGTGTCTCAAGTTTTCTTCGAGGGTCACGAATGTTCGATATATGAAAGTATTCACGCGATGGGGAGTACTCGACGACGCCTAGATCATGGAGGAAAGCGAATGTCAAAAAATAGAGAAACTACTTGACAACGAAAACCTGGTTAACCTTTCTTGTTTGTAGAGAGACGTGCAAGTTAGCTGTCAGCGTGGGAGATTTTTCTTGAGGGCAGCAATAGAACAATTTTATTTGAGGAATAAACTCCTGAGGCATCACGTCTCATCAGTGGCGGACCAAGCAGATATCCATCACGTTTTAAAAAATGCCAGCTGGAATCAAAGGCGTCCCAAGCTCACGTTTAGAGAAAGCGAGGAATTAATTATCTATTTATTCTGTATTCGAAATTTTTATATTTTCATTGAATGAATATGTAATAAAGGTTGAGGAGGAATTCTTTGAAAAGAATTATCTATTTATTCATATAGGCGTCACGGCTGGGGTGGGTAGAAAACGAAGACCTAAGACCTAAGACCCAAAAACGAAGACCCCCTCAAAATCACTTCTAAATATCTAGAAACGGGTATCTCGACCTTAGATGTGTAAGAAACAACATTATGTTCAATTATACAAAGTTTCGACCAGGGTCTTCGTTTTCTACACATCCCCCCCGGTGTGTAGAAAACGAAGACCCCCCTCAAAATCACTTGGAAACGGCTGGAAACTGCTTTTAACGACTTCTAGACACTAAAGGAGTGTAAGAAACAACACGGCTCCTTACGATTTCCAATTACACAAAATTTCGACCAGGGTCTTCGTTTTCTACCCACCCGTCACGGCTGTGCGAGTTGGAACGTGACCTTTCATCTTAGGCGGTGTTAGGAAAACCGTTGAGAATTTGAGCGCTTTATAAGACGTTGTATAGGGAATAAAATATCGTTGATTTACAACGCTAAATACTTTAAAATAACCACGTTTTTTAGGTAAGATGACTAAAACAAACTCACCTCTTGTGTGTCCGTTGTGCTTTTTCAGTATTTTTTCGCTGTTTTGGGCTTTTTATGCCAGCACTGTTCTTCCCTTCATAAGACGGAGTCAAGTTGACTCACAAGAGATGAGTTTGTTTTAGTCATCTTACTTAAAAAACGTGGATATTTTAAAGTATTTAGCGTTGTAAATCAACGATATTTTATTCCCCGTACAACGTCTTATAAAGCGCTCAACTCTCAACGATTTTCGTGTAACCTAACACCGCGTAAGATGAAAGGTCACGTTCCAACTCCCACAGCCGTGACGCCTCATTTTTTTTAAAGAATTCCTCCTCAACCT
>BLFK01000352.1:324953-327453 GCA_014634185.1 Astreopora myriophthalma | reverse complement strand
GCATGCTTTATTTAACATGGAAAGTACATTTATGTTGCATCTTTCCACAGAGAAACTATTTCAGTGACTAGCTGACCTCCCTAACATATCTGATCACAATCTGATCTATTTACAACAGGTATTGCAGGAACTGCAGCAGCAATAGTCTGGGGTGTGATTGCGTACAAGAACAGAGGACCTGCCATGACAACCAGCAGATATCTCATGAGATTACGAGTGATTGCACAGAGCTGTGTGGTAGGCTCAATTATGGCTGGTATTGGAGTTACAGCACTCCAAGACAAACTTGAAGCCAGATCAAAGAACAATGAGCAGTGATGGAGCAAATGTTCACACAGATAAAAGACATTAATGTACCGTAAACAATATCGAAATCAAGAATACAACGAATGGTGAAGTAATGCAGTATACCTGGTCCGATATCCATTGGCTTGCATGGTTATGTGGAATCAACAAGGATTTGCCAATTGTGCACTTTGGAAACAAAGAGACCATTTTGCAAGGGGTTAATTTGCCAATGTACACTTTTGTAAATTAACTTTGTATTTGTTACTGTATTTATTTGACCATAATTGTCAGGTGGCACCTAATCTTCCCCTTTTGAAAAAGACTTTTCTTATAAGTTATTTTCAGTTTGATTCCCGTGATGCAGTTCACGAGAAAAAACATTAGCCTTAGCTTGATTAATATGTTGCATTTGATAATACATTGTAATTTTTAACATGTTGATTTTTTCACGGAAACTTTTGTGAGTCCGGGAGGGCAGGTCCTTAATTAATCAAAAGTGAGTAAGAATTGTTAAATAAGAGAGGATAAAAGCTCCATGTATTTATAATTGTACTGAAAGTTGTGAAATCTATTAAAGTACAGGCCCAGTATGCTGATCAGTTGGCCTGGTGTGCATTTTTCAAAGGAACCAAAACATTTTGAGCCTATTTAAGGTGCCGCAGTACCCTCTGTTTCTCAAAAACCCAAACATTTCTAAGCATGACACCTTGCCAGTCCTTTTCCCTCTCATAACTTGGTAACAAGTTCAAGGACCAGCCTTTGAGAATAGGCCGATCATTACTTTACAAATGACTTTTGGATCCAAAAAGTTTATGGGACTTTTGAGAGACGGGCCGCAAGTGCTATTCACTACTCCCAAACCTTTCTTCTGTCTTAAAACTCTCACTTACATGTACATAGTTACCCAATACTCCAATCTTGAAATCATGAGCACTGGATAAGAAAATAAAAGGCACCTTTGTGCTAGCCTCAATCAGAACATCTGGAGGACTCAAAGTAACTGCATATCGTTGGTGATTACCTAATCTCAAAGCGATTGGTGATTAGGGAAATGGCCATAGCTACAGGTATCCTGCAAATGCCATTGGAAATTCTAAACAGTCTTCATAACAAAGTTTTGATGGGGAAGTACGATTTGGTGAGAACGAGACTGATGCACAAAAATAGAAAAGATGCACCTGTACAAAGTTAACCTAAACCTGAAACGTACCGGCAACAATTTACACACCGGTGCGTTGTTTTCTTTTAAGATTTATCACTTTCCTGTTGTTGTGTGAATATTTTCCTTCACGTTGACTTGTATTAACGACATCAAGGCTTTTTTAAAATTAATGATAGCAATTGAAAGACTCAATGAGTATTAAACGTTGTGACTTGTTTCATATTTTTGTTATTTCATCAAATCCTGGCTGAATTTCAAGCGCGCAATAAACAGTGCCTAACTCATTTAACAACATTTTTATTGCTGTAGGCAAAAAAATTGAAGGTGACTTGATGAGCCAGACCCAGGGTTCGTACTTTTTGTGGGACAAAAATTCAAGGATTTTTCAAGGAGTACAATTTTCAGTTTTCACGGCTTCAGCGCATTGCTAAATCAAACCAATAGAATAGGTTTTTATCAGTCTTTTTTTTACTATTTTGTGTTGTTACTTCTCTGCGAGAAACATTTTCGTCGTATTAGCCAATGTGGTCCCCACCTCACAGCTACCTACAAGGGCAAGATAGAGCTCGTGCAGAGAAGAGCCACACGCCGGATACTGCGGTTTCGTATTGGAGAAATGTCTGAGGCCCCGTTTATATGGAGAAAAGTTGTCCCGGGTAGAAGGGTCACCCGCCTTGCCGAGCCAACTTCTCACGACTGTTTACATGAATAAAGTTGTCCCGGTTGACCGAGTCAAAGTTGACCCTACTTAATTATTCATTGGCCCTGCTTAATAATTCATAACTTCAATATCCCTCTTTCCGCTGGATTTCAATTTTTTAAATCACTCACACTGGTCACTGTTGACTTAGATTTAACTTCTTTGATAGCAATTTAAGCCACAATGTTCATTTTAAAGATAAAATACGGACTTCAATTTCCATGGAGTTGTCCCGGCTGACCGAGCCAAAGTGTCTATATGGAGAAAAGTTGGCTCGGCTAAGAGGGTGACCCTACCATCGAAAGAGGGTGACCCGGCTAGGAGGGTCACCCTTCTAGCCCAGCCAACTT
>BLFK01000352.1:305176-318411 GCA_014634185.1 Astreopora myriophthalma | reverse complement strand
AACAACAACAACAACAACAGCAGCAAGGAACCTCATCACCCAACCAGGTCTTCCAGAATAATTCTTGTAAAAATGAAACCCAGGAGTAACATGATACAGATGTAACTTGAGAAAGGAAGGTCACCTGGGCGACTGTAACACTGCGGCAAAACATATGTGCATGCGTTAACTTTGGCATTTCCGGTTTGCAGAAAATATTTTTTACCGGCACATTTACGGCTGCTTTTGTTGGCTTTCCCGCATTTTTCTGCGAGGGAACCACACAACCAAACCAACGCAACAAGGAGAACTGCGTAAAAAAGATTTGCTCTTGTCGAGCCCCAATGCGCCTGAAATTCTCTCATATTTCGTTGCGGGTGCAAACACCAAACCCCTTGGTGCAAGTGCTTGAAACTTAAATTAAGAATAAACTTTTCAACGAGACTAACCTTTCTCCCACTTTCTCATGCTAACTCTTACTTTTTGTTTTCAAACTTCACGGTACGGGATTTTATCTTGTTTACATTGGATTTTAATACATAACCGGAAATGCGTAATTAACCGGAAGCCCAAATTCGCACTCATGCGCAGTGCGTTTTACCGCGGTGTTTGGCGAGTGTAGTCCTGAGAAGGACATCTTTCCAGAGTTGCTAACTACTACCAGTATTTCTATAAGCCTGAACAAGTTGAAAGCTTGCAATGACTTAGAGAATTGAACTGTATCATTAGATGAGAGGGTAAATAAAAAGTGATCATAGATTAAAAGGAGTGTGACAACAAGGGGCAGGTCATCAAGATTTTGGGGAGCATATTACCATTGTCAAAAGAATTCCTTAATGCTTCAATATCATCAGCAAAACCAGATACTCTGTAGATACCCTCACTATCCATACCTAGGAAAAACACAAGATCAACTATAGGTAATGTTTCATACACCAAAGTACATATTGAGCAGTTCATCAATCAAACAAAGGTGCAATGTTGCAAATTTCTTTTCTGTACACATGCCATTGATATTACCACCACTTATATTACTACCTGAGAAATTTCTGCAATTTGGTTGGCTGAGAACAGAAGTATTTTAGCTTAATTTGAAATACTTACATAAGAAAATTACAGCTGCTATAGCAACCAAATTCTGAAATCAACTTGTTGTCCAAGTTAGGGAAAAAGGGCAGGAAGATTTCCAGGTTGTGAAATTCATGAGATTCAAGAACTAAAAGAAAATTCAGAAAACCAAAATACTACGAAAAGTACATTGATCTGGCTCAATGTCTGGACCAGCTGGGCCGAAAACAAGAACTTTGAAACCAATTTGCTCACCTACGAAGTGAAACAACTTGACGAAAATAAACAGATGGTATTATATTAATTTTTCTCATGTTGTAGTATAAACAAGTACCGGTAGCAGCATGATTTGTGCCTGATATTTGGCATAAATACCACTCGTGATATTGCAAAATTGACCCAAATTTCACTCGCCTAACGGCTCATGAAGTTATGTATAACAATTTTGAACGATCACTCATGGTATTTATGCCAAATATCACTACAAATCATGCTATTACCTGTACCAACACTTGTCCATCATCACGAACATTTTCAACATCATCATCAACACAAACATCTATGATGTCACAAATACTACTACCGCTACAACCAATAACACAATTCCCATCATCAAACCAACAACATTAAAAATTGTTCTTCTTGAATTTCACCCTTTGTACAATGTGTTATGTGACAAAGATACAAATTTAAAAATAAATGGTAACACTGATTTTTGCATAACAATAACAACAATGGCAACAAGATTGAGATTGAGATTGAGAACGATGATGATAATAATAATTTGTGGGCCGATCACCCTTTTACTGTAGCTTGCAGTGCGAAACTTAACTACAAAGGGCACTGCTGATAAAACAAGCCAAAAACATGTACATGCCCCCACTTGCAGCTGTTCTATGGGCCATGTACAGTATAATCACAGGCACAACACTACTGCCAGATGCAATTAGCTGGGAGTCAATTTTATCAAGGGAAGGGAAACTAGAGTTACCAATAAGGGAAAAACCCTCAGACTTGAGATTTGAGATTTACTGCATTTTAGCCCTCATGTGAGCACAAGGTTCAGGTAAAGAGTTGAACCTGGGTTACAGAAGCGGGAGGCGCAGTGAGTTTAAGTGAGATACATGTACCATGACAGTCCTTCTAACTATAAAATTAGAAACTTAAGAAGAGAAGGAGAAGCATTCTCCTTTAAAACCCACTGTGACAATGGCACATTTGTATTACCACCCTAAGTGTCCATACCCTTATATAGAGAGGATTTTCTGGAACTTTATTTTGGGCAAGATCACAGACCAACAATATGCAAAATCCACTTCTGTTTTCCGTCTGTTGGTAACAAGGCACCAGGTCCTTTGTTTTTAAGTTTATCACTATACCTCTCTTTTCTACTTCTGTAATACAGGCTTCCACAACATAAGGTCTTCTCCGGTTGTGCAGTTTCACCAGTGTAGTCAAGTCAACACCAAATACTGCAATAATAACATGTATGCAGTCATATATCGGTACTATTACATGATTAGGTCTGTAAATTTTCAAACAAACCTTTACTATCAGAAATAAAGGAAAAAACAAAAGCCAAAAAGTCAAGGCTGTCGTTCTTCCAAGTTTCAGCATAGCCTACTTGTAAACAATGACCAATTTGGATGGTAACAAGTTTGAAAACCAAAAATGATGGAAGGGCTCTGGGCAAAAACATCCTAGCTGACTTTTGCCCAATCGTGAAAAAAAATTACGCAAAATCGTGGCCACTTTCCACCTAATAAACTACACTAACATTATGGGGTGAATATCCCCATGCTACATGCTAAAAATTGGGGCAATCTGATGAAAAGCACCAAAATATTTTTTTTAACCTGTATTTTCACATTTCCTCGCTCTTGTGCTCCTACTCCCCCCCCCCTTTCCCCAGGGCCCAGAGTTTTTTTCTTTTCCTCCGTTATTTTGTTCACATCACTTAGGATAGGTAATTCTATAACTTAATTTCCGTGCAATTGCACGAGATTTGGCCACAATTTCACAAAATGACCAAACGCACTAAAAAAAAGGCAGGATTTTTTGTTCTGAGCCCTTCAATTACAATAAAAAAAGTAAGCATGTTCACTACAATCAGGGTTCATACCCTTTTTTGGAAACAAATTTCCAGGACTTTTCCAAGACTTTTCCTGGACTCGGATTGATTTTTCCAGGACTCTAAAATTCACATTAACCCTTTCACTCCCAAGATCTCAATGTTAGTTCTCCTTACTGTCTGGCATACATTTCATATTTTTTACTTGAGTTAAACAGATTTCCAGAACTTTCCAGGACCAGCAGCCTTTTTCCAAGACTTTCCAGTCCTGGAAAATGCCACAAAAAAATTCCAGGCCTTTCCAGGTTTTCCAGGACCTGTACGAACCCTGTACAATTGCAAGGATGCTACCAATGCAACATATCGGTCCTAGAAGTATGCAGAACATTTGTCACTTGAATCTACTGCAGTTGTGTGGGCTAGCTTTGATCCCATGAGCCTCAGGCTGTAGTTCAACTAGTAACCGGAAGGTCACAGGTTTGAATCCTGTTTGGAGCTCTCTGATTTTTCTCTGAGTATGCCTGCGTCATTACTATCAATGATTACATGGTGGATATCTTGTGAATAAGACAAGCCTTTTGCTCAGTCAAAGGACATCTCAAAAGACTTTGCCATACTTTGAACTTTTGTGGCTAGAGTAATGTACATTTTACAAAAATCATAAAATTTGCGTTTACCTCTTCTTACGTATTTTCTGTCGGGTTGACATTTTGGTGGAATGAGTCCACTAGTGCTACATTGCTTATGTGCATTAAATCCGCAATCTATTAATAATGAAATGAGAGTCAGAATGTAACAAACATTTTCAAACCCGCCAGTTTTCAATGTACCTAATCTCCTTGGAAATTTTTGTGTCAGTACAACTCCTTATCTTACCTTGGCACTTGACTCCTTGCATGATCAATCCCCATAGGAAGTTACGACAATAGTCGCACCAGTGGGGTCCTTTGAAAGTATTGACCTGGTCAAAAAAAGTCCTGTTATTGCCAAGTTGTACAACTGGCTGTGCCATATCCACGCCTGCCACAACTAAGGGATGGGGAAGCATTGGGATGCAGTGTAACAAATTAAAACACTTTTAAAATGAACACTCTCAAATAAAAAGTAATTTAGGAAAACATTGTACACGGTGAGCATTTCCCACATACCACTTTCTTTTCCATTTACTCACATCTTCGGGCTTTGAAGCGAGGATTGGCTTATAAACGGAAGAAGGTGGGGGATGCATTTTTCATTTACAGGTTTTTAATTAAGCTTTCAAACCTCATGATAAATGGCATCAGATATATTTTTTTCTTTAAAGGTAGATAGGCCTATAACTTGTGGGGGGAGGGGGGGACTTATAAGGAATGGTTTACGGTATTTATTCACAACTGTTAACGACATTATACCTTAAAGTTGTGACTCTTCTTGTAGGCTGAAGGTGTCACACTTGGTCTTTTTCCAACACTGAATCGGTGCTTCTTAATTAAACAAGATGTTCATTACATCAAATTGAGTTGCAGATCCATCAAATATGCATGTACATTTTCTCAACTTTAGTTGTTCATTAACACACATTTTGCTTGATACAAGTTGCCCCCCAAAATTAATTGCTCGCTACATTTTAGTGACATTCATCTCATAATCACATTGACTTTCATAAATCATGCTGTGTAATATTATCATGTTTTATTACACGACTCAGGCAGTCAGAGGACCAATAACTAAAATCAACCAATCAAAATGCTCTATTGCCGGTCCAATATTCTCTAAGTATTGGACCAGGCATTGTCCCGAATGTCCCGAATGAGCTTTGAAAAGCTTCAAAGCTTTCTTCAGTCGTATAATAAATCTCTTATTAACCAAGCTTGCTCGGGACCGTACTGGAAGAATATCGGCTCTCGTTTCTTTTTCTTTTTCTTTTTTTCACGGCCCTCGTGCTTGGTTAATAAGTTATATTTCTTTTTAACCAAGTACAAGGGCCATACTGCGAGAATATCGTCCTGAGGTCTTGACAACAGACAAAGTGCTGCAAGGTCTGTACAATATTTACATGTTACTGTCTATAGAATACTCTTTAGCTTAACAAAAAGTGGATAATTCTTTGAGTTATTTTTATGTGTAAGCTATTACAGTGCCTGTCTCATTTTGACCACCCAGAACAGGTGTTAAATAATGATGGATCATTTAGGTCAATACCCAGTCCAATACTTAGAAAATACTGGACCAGCAATAGAGCAATATGATTGGCTGATTTTAGTTATTGGCGCTCTGACTGCCTAAGTTGT
This sequence comes from Astreopora myriophthalma, assembly GCA_014634185.1. Lineage (NCBI taxonomy): Eukaryota > Metazoa > Cnidaria > Anthozoa > Scleractinia > Acroporidae > Astreopora > Astreopora myriophthalma. The sequence goes on along the minus strand of BLFK01000352.1, from coordinate 313,023 downwards.
GTAATAATAAGCAATTAGTGGTTGAGGTTGAGCATGATAGCGAGAATTATCAAGGCCGAGGTTTGTGTTATCTGCAAGCCAAAGGCTGAGGCGGATAACACAAACCGAGGCCTTGATAATTTCGCTATCATGCGAAAACCGAATCCAATAATTGTTTTATTATACAATTATAAATGTAGAAGCGTTGAGACATTTCACAGAACGAAAACCACTGTCTGCAAAAACGCGCCATACCTACATGCATAAATGGCAGTGTCTGTAGATGTGACGCGATGACACAGCGCCATCTAGAATTAGCGGGGTGCTTTTAGCCAATCAAAATTGAGATAGCATCAGCATTGTATAATAATATAATTTATCGCCTAAGAACACTGTGAGGCTGGAAGAGCACATTGGTGAAATCAACTCACCCTCTGTTCAAAATGGTGATGCATCCAATTAATAATATAACTTTAGTTAATAGTTATTAAATATACCAGTATAAGATTGCCTTAAATCTAGACATATTGTTTCCATCACCTAGTGACTTACCAGTAAGATGAAAAAAATCCCATCTGAAGACTATTAATTATTTTTAATTATAATATTATTACAAACCTAAAAAATTTACTCTAAAAAGGAAGACAATACTTATATGATTACTGTGGATGTTTTAGCTCTATTTTTAGGTGAATGGCAAGCTTTGTTTGAATATATAATGACATTCCCGAGATTTTAATTCCAACAAAGGAATCCTAAAATCCAAAACTGGTGGACATACATGTAAACTCTTAAAGTGGCAAAAACTTGGCAAGGTACGAGTCTTACCACTCAGAAATTAAGCAGGTCTATATACTGAGATTCACCTGTGAATAAAGGTCTTCTCAGAAATTGAATAGAAAGCCCTTGACAAGCCAAAAAGCATAAACAGACAAGTTATAACAAATGTGTTAAATACCTGGTCTTTGCTTCCGTCTGCCTGATCTATAACTTCTTTAACAGGATCATTTTCTTTTGTTTCACTTTCTCTCACTACTTTCTTCTCCTCGGATTTCGCCGGAGAAATCATCATGGTATCTACATAATCCTTGGCATAGGTATCAATGTACATTGTGATCAAACCATCTGCAACAAGATCCTGAATGGTCTGAAAGCGTTTTTCCCCTGAAAACATGAATTGAAAACAAAGAAGCCTTGATTTGCATTTTTTTTTCAATAACCTAGACACCTGTGTGTGGCAATGAACAGAAGATGAAAGGAAACAAAGAAAGCTATAGTGTTTATGGGGAGATCGATATAGCTCTTGCTGTGCAAGGGTTTTAAGCTTACAGGTAAAAAGTTTGCACAAAAAGCTGGCACCCCATGGTACAGGCACAAAGGTTTTTATAAGTTTTTCTTTAGCTTTTACTCTGAGGGATTAACATCAAGAACTAAAAACAAGTTGGGACCAAAAAGATATATATTTGGCTTTTCTTGAAGCATATTCTTGAGCACAACTGCTCACTGGAACAATTAAACAGAAATCTCATAAAAATGAAAGAATGATTTCATTATGAAAATGACTGTATAGATAATTTGTAGACTCCATTATTTGTACACACATCTAAGATAATTATAAAAAGAAAATTCACCTAATGTTTTGACTTTGCCCAAAGGAAAGAAAAAACACTGCACTACCAGATGAACATTTGAATTCTCCTCACCATGTATAGACAATCAAAAAGTAAAGGCTGAAGTCAGCACTAGATGCAACATTTTGTACAAAAAACAGCAACCACATACACATAATTGTACACTTTGTTTGGAATTTTGAGGTGGAAAGTAATGACACAAAGGGTGGGAAAATGTGCTTGTAATTATTCTTGTCAAGAAATATTTTCATTCAATTAATTTTTAATGATTGAAGACAGCTTGTGCAAACACCAACATTGGCAAACAGTGATTGGGCAATTGTCTGATTTGTTAACAGGTTTGGTCCATTATTTTCGGGTAAATGGTTGTAAAAATTTAGCGGACACTGAGGGTGCTTTCCTTCTATCAGAACTAGCCAGCCTGACCTGTCAGTTTGCAAAGAAAATGCAACAATTTGAAGGAACAGTTGTATGATATTACCTCACAAACTTTTGGAGGGGTATAATCCTCGAAGTGTGTTGCTTTGAAGGTGTTGTAGAGTTAGCCCACCCAACCACCCAGTCTGGCCGGTTAATTCTGTCAAATGGAAAGCACCCCAAGTTTGACTTCCCTGGCCCAAGCCGTATTTCTTTTTCATGGGTTACAGATAAAGCTCTGATAACTGATGCAAGGAAAAACTAACAATCCCTTGAACCAAAATTTTTCAAAAACGATAAACAATAGGTCATTAAAAAAGGTAAGGACACATATTTTACAATACAATGAAAAAGGGAATTATAATTAAGTTTCTTCTAGGCTGTATCAAATATTATATTATTAAAGCAGGGCAAATTAACTTACAATTAAATTCCAAGATATGCAAATTAAATACAGGTGTATGTATGCAAATTTGGTCCCAATTCATTAATAATAATTGTCCAATTCAAAAAAAGGATATAACAACAAACCACAGGCTTATAAATAAAAACAGAAACACTTAAATTCATCAATCCACAAAAAGAAATGTTTTCTATGGTTACATGTCATGTTGCAAGAACAAATCACATCTCAAGTAAAAATAATACCCCAGTGTGATTTGATATTTTCTTTGTTTGGTATTAATAGCTATTGATTATAAAAAATATGACATTTATATGAAGACATTACAAATCAAACTGGGTTGAAATAATTTTACCTCGGACTAAGTTTTACCTACAACATGTGTGTGCTGTATACAGTTCTGATACTCATAAAAGCTGGCAAACTTTACGTGGACCACGAAGAATAACACTCTCATTATGCATCCACTATTGTAGAAAGAAATTTACAGCAATTATAATGTCCAGGCGTTGGTTGTTCAAAAGGTGAGTAATGCTATCCACCGGATAAATTGCTGTCCAGTGGATAAATGCTAGCAAATCCAATTGAGTTATCCAGTGGATAGCGCTATCCACCTTTCGAACAACTGAGCCCAGAATGAATTAGAACAGTTACCCAAGTGTTCCCAATAACAGACCAGTCTTTTTTGTCCAACGATAACACCTTACATCTGTAGCAACTTACAACTTTAATCTCTAAACTAAAGTTACAAAACTTAAGTATGTACTATGTACTGTACTTGCTGTACAGGTGTAGGTTACATCTACTAACAATAAATTCAGGTAAAAATATACTAATTATTTCAACCTACTATGATTTGTAATTTTTTTTATCATTTATAATAATAAATACCAGACGAAGGATAATATTATTATCAGTTGAACCAAATCACATTTTTACCCAATTTTCTTTTCACCTGCAATATACACAACCCAATTGTCTTTCTTCTTCAGGTACCAGACACAACAGAGGAACCAATTTACTGCTTTTTGGTTTTTGTCCCTTTTGTTTTATGCCATGTGTGACTTCCACACAAAGTAAGAGCTCTTGATGCATTATTGATCAGTTTTCTAAAATTAAGTTCCATTTACTACCGGCAATTGTTATAAAAACAAGTTAAACTGTTGTTTCTGTTTCAACTTCCATTACCTCTATTCCAAGTAAGTGCTGTCAAAATGCAGCCTTCTATACTTACCAACATAATGCAACCCATCATAGTACAATCTGAAGTTTTTTGAAACTCCACCAAATCTTGGAGGGAAAAAAAAAAACAAAAAAAACAAAACAAAAACAAAAACAAAACAAAACAAAAAAACAAAAAAACAGAGAGAAATCAAATATAAGTCATTTGGAGAGATAAATATTACATGTAATGGAAAGCAAGAAATAGCAGTGGTGAAACGTGCTGCAATTAATAATTATAGTCAAACCTTTCTTTCAGCAGTTCACCCCTTCGAAAAATCATATTTTTGTTTCAAAAATTAAAATAAAACTTATGATGATTGACCACTTAATAGAACTGTTAATTAAGCATGTTAAAAGTTGTGGTTCAAATTTATTCTTGGTTCAGCTATTTTTTTATTTTTTTTTCTTAAAAAAGTTTATTTTTCATGTTTCATTGTTTATTAAAGAATTCAAGGTTATGATAATTAATCCCAAACAAAGGGACATAAAATTCTAACTAGTTTTTTCATAGGTGTAGTTTTGTATTATTAAAGAGAGGGATTTAATAAAAAAAAACTAAACAAAACAAAAAAAAATAGTTTTTAATCAGAAAACAATTAAAACTTAAAATCTTTTTGACAACTGTGCTTGATTAACAAAATGACGGTCTGTAAAATACAAATTTTACCTCATTGTCAGAGTATAACTTCCTGGAGATCTTTGACTTTCACGCACAAGGTAACACCCATCAGCCTCTGATACAAGCTCATCCGCTTCCTCACGTGATATGCAACCATGAAATCTGTCCAAAATGAAACAATCTCACTACTTTGTAAGAGCATAATTATTCATGTGTATGATCAGACTAATAATTTACTCAGTTATCGTTTCAACAATTTGTTTCCACTACCAGGCAGGATTTTTGGAATTTGTGACATTGGTTGGGTTTTAACAACTTGTACGGTCCTGCACCAGCATACCCTGTCACAAGCTCTTGTCGCACAGCATAACAATGACAAGGGAAATGAGAAAGCAAAGAGGAAACATCACAGGGCACTCAGCAAAATGGAAGGGTGAAGGAGAAAATGACTGGGCAGAAAGCCCTTTTGTTTAGGCCAGCTAGAACACTGTCAGGGCTCAAGACTAACTTTTCAGCTTGCTAGCCCACTGGCTAGTGACAGGTTTGATCCACTAGCCAAAACAAATTTTTCACTAGCCAGACGCAGACATTTGTTGCTGTAAAGTGAACAAAAGATTCTCCCAGACTTGATTTCATGCATGACCAATCATTAGCGGCAAGCAGTTCATTTGTCGTTTTCGTTGCTTTTTACTAAGGGAAAAAACAAACAAAAAAGTCAACCATTCTTTCCCAATTTTAATTAGTAATTTAAAGTTCTTGTTTGGGCCAATAAATTATATATATGATATTTATTACAGCCGATGTCTTAAATTCTGCACGCTTTTACTCAATTTCGTTTTGTGAACTGGGCCTCCAGTGCTCACAAATTTTCACTAGCCAACACTAAGCACAAAAACCACTAGCCAAAATGGAATTTTTACTAGTCTGTGGCTAGTTGGCTACCGTTAGTCTCGAGCACTGCACTGTCTAAGCAGATACTAAACACTTATCACACTAGTGATATAATCTTACACCTAGTTTCAACAGTAATCATAAGGAGCATTAAGACCAAGCGAAAATAAAAAATCATAAGGAGCATTCCCATCAAGTGAGAACAAAAAATTCTACCCATTGTCACAAGGAGCTTGATAAGCTTTACAATAATGAGGATTATTAAGAAATCAGGTCAGAAATTTATGCAATCAGAACAATGTAAAACAATTGGCATGAAATACAAGTCACAATGTACACTTAACCTCTGTCTATTCAACAGAAAAAACCTTACTCTTTTCCATAGTGAGATGGTTTGTTTGGAATCTGTAAAAAATCAAGAAAACACATTACATGTAATTCTACCTTATATAACTACAGATCACTTGTAGCAGTAAAACTCAACTTATCAAATTAAGTAAGTGACTAACTATATTACTTTCAATAGAGGATGCATTATTCAATATTTGGATAAGCTGTCTAAAGTTGTCCAAAGCAGAGTTGGACATTATACCTTCCAATTACACGTTCAAGCTCCAAAGATCGCTATTAGCTAACTTGTGGGAGCTTAAAGGACCATTAGCTAAAATTGACAGTTACATTGCTGGTGAGGAGGCCTTAAAGAAACTACTGAGCTTACATAAATTAGGCCTCCGCAAATAAAACATCTCACATATTGCACCTACAACATGGTGACGGATATTACGATCAAATAGCTTTTAGATGATAAATTACAAACATTTAGTTAACATACTGAAATATGAAGGAGTGAAAATTTTTTACAAGTTGAAAACAATTTGACATCAAAGGAACTACAAGATATCTGAGATTATCAATAATTTACAAGCTGCTTTGTGTTCTGATTGGTTAGTAAAATGAATTTGTGAATAATTCACATTGGTCCATGCCGAAGAGTGTACTTCCTTCAGAACGAGATTGGTTCTGTAATTAATTTGCATACACACACCATCCTCCATTAAGACTTTCATTAATAACTGCTACTATTAGAATAAAATAATTTTCCACAAACTGATAGCACGCTTCACTAAAGAGCAATAATTTTTACAAGAATTATTACTTTATTACATGCACATTAGGGAAATTTAAAATTCAACACTTTAATATAACACTTTAACATAACAAGACAACCAATTTATGAACAACAAATACTTTCAAAATAAACTGTAACTCCTGGAGTGTATTATTGTCTCATGTGACATCAAATTCAGCACAATGCAATGCAGGGGTTTCAATAAAATTTGAAGTAGGAAGCAGATTTGAGTTAAGTTACCATACTGTACCAACGGAACCTTGACAGAATCTTTCTTCAAATATTTCAATTTGAGGGGAAAAAATAGCTGACTTCTCTCAGCCAAGTAGCTGACACAGTTTTCGTCCACCATCAGTACTTGCTGAAAGCACTATTTGTAAGGGGCAGCTTTCAACTTAAAATTAATAACAATTCACAATTCCCTTTTATTCTATGAATTTGAACAAATGTTCCAGAATTGTTCTCAACAACAGTTCACAACTTTGGGAAACTTTGTTCAAATAATGCATTCCTTTCTGAGTATCATCTAGCATACCTTACAAAACAGCTTATTTGAATCAAAAACACTAATTTCACTATCATGAGATTATAAAATCAGTAATCAGAGTAATTACAAAAATTATTACCTGTAAAAAAAAAAATGCCATTGGAGTGGTTTTCAGTTGACCATCACAAAACCAGAAGCAAAGTATACAGAGCAAATCACATCTTGAACAGAAGGAAATGCACCATTCAGCCAAGCAGAACTTGAACTAATTACTCTAGCCGCAGGCCGCTAGAGTTACGTTTTCGTGTTTGAATCTTATTATTATTAGTTTTTTTCGGGCTGCGAGTTTTCCAATCAATTATCGACTACTATCGATGATGGATTGAGCAGTCTTTTTAAAGGAAGTTCTATAGGAGTGTATGCATTATTATTGATTAAAGTTTTATCCAATTGTAGGGCAAACCAAAACTAAAGCAAGTGCATAATTACTTTCAACACTCAGCTGAATACAGCTATATGAAATTCACAATGTTTAATAGCCATGCTCTTTCGATCTGAAACCACCGTAAATTATTATCACCAAATAAGGACATAACACCATGTAAATTTAAAACAAAACAGTTTCAATTTGTATTGCTAAATGTTCACAGTAGCGTGGAGCATTTACATGACAGCGCCATTGCCAGCCTACTGTACCTACAGTTTTCCGCCCACTTGACTTTATCACACCGGTTTTATCAACATGCACATACATGTATAAGGTATAAGCAAAAAGACCTGTTTTGTGAGGCAGCCTTTCGGGACCACTCCAGTAACAAGTCAAAAAGCTCACTACACCCCCTGTTTGCCTAAAACCCACGACAGGTGTCTGAAACGTTGAGTATCTGTTTTCTCTTTCATTTAGATTACAAAGACTTGTCAATATCAGAGCATTACAGATTCAAAATACATAATGAGAATCACAAAGGGAAAATCAAAGAACCCTTACCTCTTTACTACAAACAACTCTCCTGGCTTTTGGAGCTTTCTGTTGGAGCCTATACACTATCGACAAAGAGAATAAGCTT
>BLFK01000352.1:290176-300176 GCA_014634185.1 Astreopora myriophthalma | reverse complement strand
ATTCTCTCCTGTAGTGACAAGAATGAAAATATTCGAAGCCAGATATTGTCAGGCAGCAACCATTGTGTTTCTAATGTCCCGCTTGCATGATCATGCTCGGAAAGTCTTTTGTTCCCTTTGTACAAAAGTACCATCTCTTGAGAATTCTCCCTATGAAATGAAACAAAACAAGACTAAGAGAAGTCAATAAAATAGGGTGAGTGTGTTAGCGTCTCAAGTGGGTTGTAATTGCCCGTTCCAAAGTTCAAAAAAGGACTGGGTACTATTTTAATAATGTTCAAATAATCCCAAAATTTAGTGATCGCATTGTGAGCTATCAAACATCGCCGAAATAGAAATTCCATACAAATGTTTTTAATTGTCACCCAGGCCCGGGTTGCTCGAAGCATGGTTAGCGCTAACCAGCGTTAAATACCATGGAAACCTATAGGTTTTGATATCTCTTAACCAACGGTTAGTGGTAACCAGGCTTCGAGCAACCGGCCCCAGATCGATACAGCTATCTAATTTTCCTGATTTTCAAAATCATATTACATGGTTGCAATACTAACAAAACTGCCTCAAACTCGGTAAAAACCGAACAATTTTACATCTTTCTTGAGTCGGGTCTCATTTTTTATTTAGAGTAAAATTGAAAAACTCGTTTCCAGCCTCCTTTTGATGGAATGGCAATTTATTGGCGGAGTCATGGTTACACGACACCGTGAATAAATTAGTTGAGTGGATAAATTAGTTGCGCGAATAAATTAGTTGGGAGAATAAATTAATTGAATAAATTAATTGAATAGCATTCGAGGGTGGGGTGAGTTTTGATATAGCCTGCGTAGCTGGCGGTTTTGTCCAAGCGAACGCTTAATTCGCCGCTTGCTTGTTCGTTCGCTCCGCGGACAAAACCGCCAGTTACGCAGGCCAGTTTTGATACGGTAAATGGAAAGCAGTTACAAAATCAGATCCATCAAAACGTTGATTTTTTTAATTAGCCTAGGGCTATAAAGTTTGAGTAATCGGAGATAAACTTTTCGCAGAGAAAAATCAAGAGAGATCAAAGAATCAAGAGAGCTAACAAAGTTCGGGAATCGAGCCCGAAAAGCGGAAGGCGCTCGCCTTCAACAGCACATGGAGGTGTCCTTCTTGTCGTAAGGTGCTCCGTATCTATTGAAACTTTTGAAAGTTTAGCTTGAGGACAACAAGAAGAAGAAAAACAAGATTAATTGGTTCAATGCCGGAATGAAGTATGCAGCCTGTTCTGACATGTACTTTGTAATTTCCTGTAAGCCAGACGCCACGTACGTGGCTACCCAATACGATCTCTTAACGATGTTATCGTAACTAATGTGGTTTACAAATATCATCACGGATATTTTTTGTCTTGACTTACTAACAGAAAGGTAAATAAGTTTCCCGGCCCATCGTGAATCATCGCTAACGAGAGAATTTATAGTTAAGAAACGTTTGAATAGCGGACTATAAACCATTACAGATAAAAAAAGTTTAAGGCCAGAACATTTTAAGTGGGCACAAAGTCAATTTTCAAGTCACATCGCTGGATGCAGACTTCCTCAGCTTGAGAAACCTGAAATTGTAGCCAGTTTTGCATTTAACTGAGAATAAAGAAAAAAACAAAGACCTACCCTTTTAAGAATTCATCTTACACACTGACGCACATGAAGATATCACTGCATAGCAGAGGATGTTTTCGAAAGGTAAGGGATCGGCTAGCAACATACTTTCATTTTCGTTCTTGTTGGCACAGTTAATTGAAACTGAAAACGCTCCACTCAGATATCGCAAATTCACCCGGCGTAATCTGTTCCTCATTACGGTACGTTTCGCTTGAAACAGCCTGTTGCGGAGTCCCTATTGAATTCATCTTACACGCTGACGCACTCGATGATATCACTTACGTACCAGAGGATGTTTTCGAAAAGTAAGGGATGGGCTAGCAACATACTTTCACTTTCGATCTTTTTATACTGCTGAGTTGGCACAGTTCAAACAGCCTGATGCAGAGTCCCGATTGAGTATTTCCTGTATTTTGAAGACTTGTATCTTCGATCAATTAGCGCAACTGTTAGGAGATTTTTCATTTTGATCACTAATAAGCGTTTAAGGGGTAATTGCCGCGTCAGTGGCTGGTTTGAAGGCGAAGCCATTACATATCGACGTTACGTTTCTCCCAGGGACTTTAAGGTGGCCTACTACAGTTCTGAAAGACAGTACAGCGCGAGCAAGAATCTCGCGAGTGCAGGGGGCAGCAAAAACTGGCAGATGTGAATAGGTAATGATACAGCTGATGACAAGTATTATGCGCGATGATACGTATTTTACATGCTGTATCCGAACACTGTGCTAGGGTTCTACTGCACCGTGTATACAGCGTGTTTCTCATCAGAATAAATCCAGTCTACGGCAGTTTAAATTTGTTCAGACCAAACTGTCGCTTTCCAAACGTGACGATGTCCAGAGTAGAACGTTATGTCCGAAACCACAACCAAGGCTGGCACGTTCGGACGACGTTCAACCGACTTTGCGCTCTATCCCTCAAATTTTATGCAAAGAAGAGATTCTTGCAAAAAAGTAGCCCATAAATTCGTCAGTTTAGAGTAAAAACAGCTAAGAACTTTGATTTCTGGTTTAAAGATTAAAGCGGATTTTGAAAACCTACGTTATCAGGTATTTACCGGGCTTATATGATGCCAACCGTGTTGATACGGAAAACACTCAGAAGCGAAACAAATATGAATGAACGGACAATAATACAATTCCAAAAACCGAAAACAAAAACAATCGCGACGTATAAAAAGGGAATCAAAGGGCCTATTCTAGTCAAAATATAAGTGTGTACTTACTTTTGAAGTCCAGCACAGGCAAGAAACGAAGCCATTTGACCTTGAAGGATCAGCTATAGGTTGTCAAACGTAATGTTGTACTGACAAGTATTTCACTGATATATGTAGAATCATGATTTAACTGGTTGACTGTGCCCGAAGTCAGAAGAAGTCAGGCTCAACCTCAATCCGTCTTTATAAGCACAAACTGATCCGGCTCGCCAGTGTCACATTTCGCTCTGGTCAGTGTTATTCGATTAAAATAGAACGGAAATGAGTTTTAATCAGTTAAGTTGAGGGTAGCAAAGACGGGTTCTAGATCACGTTTCACGGAAAATAAAACCGTCCTTTCACAATTCACGAAAACGAAGACATAATGAAAATCACAGTTCACGGCGAATTAAACGTGTATTTCTCGTTTCACGGAAAATAATTTTGCAAAATCAAGCCTCACGGCTGCCATGGAAATCACGATTCACGAGGAAAGAATTAGCTATTTCACATTTCACGCGGGAAAAAAGCCGCCGATCACGAGTCACGAAAATACCCTTTACCACCCTCTAAGTAGAGGCAAATACTTCAGCAGAGTGAAATGGATTGAATATCATTAAGTAAAGCCGACGTATATTATTTCAGTCCATCTGTCTCTCACGCATGGCTTTCAGGTGTAGCAACAACAAATTGAAAAGGAAACGGCTTTTAATCCCGTCACCAAGCTCTGACGTGGAATACGAATTCCTTTCTTACGCACCGGAGCCATTTCAAACCGAAGACTTGCTGACTAGCGTGGACGGAAGGCTGAAAACGGTTTTCTCTTAATATCCGGACACGTGTTTGCACTGAAGGAGCCTAATATGGGTCTGCTATGATTTCAGTACCAGAACAGATGAGAAACAAGGTCAAAGAACAAACACACAAAGCCTTTGTCTATAGATTCTGAGAATCTATAAACCATGTATGTGTGCTGCAAACAAAGCACCACCACAGCCGCATTGCTTACTGACACTCGTTGACAAAATTTTCTGTCATTACTCAGCATGCCTCCGTTGAAGGTTTCGAAGAAGGGCTTGCTTAACCAACTCCATTCACTTCGTCACATGTGCAGTTACAAGTACGCAATTCACAAAAGATTACGAATCACTAATTTAAGCATCATTTAAGACAACCCAAGATTGTTTTTGCTTTCTCCTCCTCCTCCTCCTCCTCTTCCTCCGTTCTTGTTTGTTTTATTTGGACTTCCTCCATTTTGGGATCTCCCAAACATCTTTTTCCGTAGCGCAATTTACCCGCCGAAAGTTCCCGAAACGCTGTTCTGGAAACACTATCTGATTATTGTTTTGCTCCTCCTCTTCCTCCGTTCTTGTTTGTTTTATTTGGACTTCCTCCATTTTGGAATCTCCCAAACATCTTTTTCCGTAGCGCAATTTACCCGCCGAAAGTTCCCGAAACGCTGTTCTGGAAACGCTATCTGAGTATTGTTTTGCTAGACGAGACACTGATTTCTGATTACTAGGGATAATGCGACGATTTTCCACTTGCTGAAACAAACTTTAAGGATGATGAAAAGTACGTTCACCGACTCGAGATTCATAAACTTTAAGGCCCCACAGAAAAAACCTGGGTCCGGACCCATTAAAGGCTGGTACAGACCATATATGTTTGCCTTTTCTTCTGTGCTAAACACGGTGCAATAAGACCATTTTCATCGTGAGCTAAATCTACTTGTCATCTGAGTAGTGTAAATGGGCCTTCATAAAAACCAATTAATTGTTCCAAATAGCAGGCGTAATCATTTTTAATGATGTTGTATTTTGCCATCAACCTAGTTGCAAACTGGATAAATTGACCACCTTTAAGTTGACATTTCCCGTCCTCCAATCCGTCCTATCAAAGGGTACATATAGGCGCTAGAAAGCGTCAGCTTTCAGGAAATCCTTTACGTAAGTAAGCAAGTAAAGTAAGTACCTTATTTACCGAGGGTGAAATACACTATCCGGTAACCCAGTAGTTTACATCATGGCCCTCAGTTCCGACACTAAGAATTGGAAACTATAAGACGTAGAACACCAAAAATTAAAAGTACGCTAAAACGTCCCATTAATCTTACAGAGTTCTAGTAATGAGTTCTTATTGACAAGCTTCTCCGGTGGCGTTCTCCTGAAATTTGAGTGGGAATCATGTTTCTGTATGAGTTGTCTAGATCACTCCATAGACGACAAGCACTTGAGGGTGAAGGTCGAGTTATGATGACCTTTACACGGTGATCAGTCGACTTCTTTCATTAACTAGGATAGTTCGTTTTCCCTCCCGAACAATGCTGTGCTCACCACACTTCCCAGTTAGAAATTCAACCCAAAGCTCCTTGGCAAGGTCACGGTTGAGAAAACGTCGGATAGTCAGTAGTGGTTCAGTGACTAAACCTGTCTCAACAAAAGAACCCTTCTACAGAAGAGCCAAATATTAATGGGTTTTGTTCGCTGCCATGATTACACAAAGTCTAACTGGACTCGGCACCAATCTAGAGTGTTTGTTCCTGGGCTTGAACATTCTTGAATAGCCTCTCCACCCTCCTCTCCCCTTTGTCTTTTTCATACCTTGCAACAAAATGCCCACTACTGATGTTATTATTCATTTGTTTGCATTCAAATTATAGCCCCCTTTCCGCCAAGAGAATATCTCAAACGAGGTAAGAAGAGCCAATTTGCGGTGTATGGAATAATTAATTAATCACAGTTCTACGACCTCGAGTTTTTTCAGAATAACTCAATTTCAGTTTTAAATTTCTCGAGAGAGCAACCAACCAGAGGGTTCCAGGCCCGATTCAGACAGACATCATCAAGACAATATATCATCATTTTGGGCCCACAGTAATTGGCGTCAGCTGTTGTGGACACCCTGTCTAAACCCACTATTTGTTTATTTTTTGTGTACGTCGTTATGTTCTGTTAATAGTTTATTTAGAAGGCGAAGCTTAATAAATAAATAAATAAATAAATAAATTTCAGGAAATCATAATCACGACATCTACGCGAGGTTTCGTGATTTCATTTTGTTGTTCGAGATTTAATATCATGAAGTTTATGGTTTCAATCAGCTGCACTCATTTTCGCACATTTTTTTGGCAAGAATTGTACACTGACACTACTGACACTACTGAATGTCTTACAAGGACTCGATTTTTTTGGCATGATCCATGAATGCAAACAGCAATCCAGCTAAAGTGTGGAGTCAATAAATTCAAGTGGAGAACAAGATGTTTGTCGACCCATAATGAGTTGATTGGTCTCTGGATAAGTGCCTTGGCCTGTACCGCTTAATTTAAAGGTGATTGTGGAGAGGTGGCCGCTGTGGGGAGGCAGTGGTGTCATATGACAACTTTTTTTTTCAAGGTTACAACATGTTTATTCTCTCTGGTGGTATGTTCATGCTTACCAATTTTCTGGAGATAAGAGCTCGTGTATTTCTTCAGACCAAACTGGAAGATTGTGGCTATAAAGTCCAATTCTGATGCGTCGTATTGTGCCACGAACTTCACAATCCAACTTAATTATGTGAATGATATTATTGTAATTTATACCTTATCGGTCAGTCTTACCAGCTGCTCGTAATTCATGGAAACACCGGTTGTGAATTAAAACACGTGCCCCGAATAATTGTCGACGTTCCGTACGGATCAAGTTTTAATGACCTTTAATTCTAAAACGGATAAAATTTCATGACTCGTTGATTCAACTGGCCGTTATTGAGAAGTTAATTGGGCAGTTGGGACGCGCTTTACTGGAGGTTGCCGTTGTAGAGAGGTTAAAACAAGAGTGGATGTGTGGACAGTCTGCCGGGCCCCAAAAGAATGACCATTGCGGAGAGGTGGCCGTTGGTGGAGGTTCGACTGTATTTGACTCACAGAAAATAAACCAAGTTTTTGGTCCACTAGTTATTCAGCTTGTGCGGTGTATTCTAAAACAAATTAATCACTTCAGTGTCCGTGAAAGAGGTGAATATTTAAGTACTATTCACCTCCACTGCGCTGAATAATTGTTAAATCCGATAATAATGAGAAAAAAATTCGTACTTGGACTCACTTTGAAAAAGATGCTGAAATGAACTTCCTTTGATCACGTGATTGAAGATTTCACAGTTGCTTAGTGACCTGGCCTTTGAATTATGAAGACCTATTTCTTTCTAAATACAGTATTTTTATTTTGCGGCATAGATTTAACGTTTTTGCAGTCCATGTTCACGCTCAGCAGACTTCGTGGTCCTCAACGCAGCCTCAATGTAAACTTAATTTATTAAAAAGCCTTGATGAAACGGCACATAAACCACGGGAAGATTGAAATAATTTCTCTGCAACATGTAAAAGACGGGTTATGATAACTCGGGCAATTTTACAGGGTGAAAAAAGGCGAAACAGAAAGCGGAAACATGGCGGCTAGAAGCACTTCCGCAGTTTCAGAAAACTTGCGGATACGCGAGTTTAAGGAATGCGTTTCCGCGAAACCGCATATGCGGAAACGGGACATATATAAGTATTTCCCGCAACGGTTACTTGAGTTTCCGCAGGCGGAAACCTGAGTATCCGTTAAGAAACCGCTCTACAAACGGACCCGGAAACTCTTAATTTCACCCTGTGTCACGAACTTGTCGAAGGTAGCTTACAATATTAATTGCTCTAATTCCATCGAACCATTCCACTGTGTCATATACACTTTCGACTCGATAAAATACAGTCTTGACCACCAGTTTGCTGAATTTAGCTCTTGCATTGTAAGAATGGCATTTATCCATGCTCGTAAACGACCTCGTACAACTTCCGCCATTTTGAAATAGCTTCTGAGGATGAGAATTATTTGTTGAAATTATAATAAATTATTTGTTGTTTGCGCCTGTCTAGCCCCGATTGCGCAATGAATGACCTAGTTAAGAAACTGCATAATAGAATTCGAAACTTAATAATAAAATACAATTCAAAACGGCATCGTACAAAAATTCGAAAACGCGTAATACGATTAGAATTAAGGGCTTCTGCTCACAGGGTATAGAGTGTTTTCGCTCATGTGACCAGTAGCCAGATTTGCATACTGAAACAAAAGGAAGAATTTGAATAAAAATAGAGTTCGATTCCCAGAAGAACATTTCACTCCTCCAAAATGGCCGCCATTTCTTTGTTTTACTCCCCCAACATGGCCGCCGTGACGTCATGTGAAAACACCCTATAGAATTCGAAACGGAATAATAGCATTCGAAACCAACATCGGGAAGATGGTTAATATAGCCTGTTCCAGGCTGTCAGTTAGTCGGGAAGACCGAGGAAACGCGAGCGCAGGAAAAAAAAAACAAAAAAACAAAAAAACAAACAAACAAAAAAAACGAGACAGCATCATAAAAATCCAAAGTTGATTTTGGCGGTTGTTTTTGTGGACAGGTTTTTTTGGCGGTTGTTTTTGTGGACAGGAATTATTAAAGGACCATTTAGTCCTGCGACCGCCCATCAAGATATTTAAGAAAAAAGACGACACGTTGATATTGTTTATAGGCTGATGAACCACGCCTATGTTGGAAGAATACGAGACGAGAAGAATCCGTAAATCACGAGCCGCACATTTGAGTGTTCTTCCGCCGAGCATCCCAAGTGGTTCATCGAGCCTATATCGTATAGAAATGTGTGGCCGAGTTCACGTCAGCCTCTTTTTCAAAGCGAGTCTTGTGATGACAATCAGTTTTACTTTGCTAGTGAATAAAAACTTAGACTCGCTTCGCACTAATTAGACTCGCTTTGAAAAGGATCCTAGAGTGAATTCGGGAAGACTTATTGCTTTCATATAACAATTCAGAGGCTGAGCCAATCAGAGCGTGCACGTTGATTTTTGTAATTATATGCAATTTTTTTCACATATCACAAATAACGTAATTTCTAATTTCAGTTATTTTGTACAATATGCCTGCTAGCAGTTAATTTGTGCTTTAGTAGAAAGCAGTCCTCAGTGAAATCAACACGCTTGAAGCTGATAAAACGCAACTTATGATTTTAGCCATGTTTTTATGCCTGTAATTTTTTAATTTATGTGGCTTATTAGAAAGACATCGATTTCAATTTCAAACGTTAAAAAAGGAAAGACTTGACTTTTGAACCCAAGGTATTTTTCAAGACTTGACCATTACCAATTTTAGGATGAGTTCGAAACTAGATTTACACTTTCAGACATTAATTCCCAAACCACCGTTTATCCAATGGTATAGAAAAGCAAACATTTGTGTATGGCTGAAATTCAATTAGAGAGGGCCAGCAAATAAACCGAACAAATTGTCATTTAAATCCTGCTTCAGTTCTCGAAATCATCATAATTTTTACTCACCGAGAAGGCATTCTATTTAAAATTCTTTACTTTTTTCCCCGATCATAAAAGTTACCCACAGCAGGCAAGTGGGATCGCTTGCCGTCCTTCAGAAGCTTCAAATGTCACTGATTTTAAAATGATTAATAAACAATGCCGTTTTGTCGCTCAAAAAATAGCGAAGAATTGTTGAACGTATTTTCGGCACTAAATTTTTGTTTGAAAGCGACAGAAGTGGCCGACACAAGGCTGGCATAAATTAGCAAATAAACCGATGAATAACGATAAAAAAATATTTTGACTGCAGATATATATTCTTTGCATGGAGTAAGTGCTTGAATTGAATATTAAAAGCAGACCTCTACATACCCGAACAGACGAAGTTCCGTTTTCGACAGTTCAGACTGTTTCTGCTGGTGGGTAGAAAGCCGGCCGCCCATAATCTTTTCACCGGCGCAGCAGCCTACGGTGTCATTTTAAGGGCACGTAGTCGGCTCCAAATGTTGCATGGCTCGACTTGTGAACGCTATTGAGTTTACGTGAATCGGAAGATGTTTCAATGCATAAACATTTTCCTCTGAAGTAGTCTCTTTGTAATTAATGAAAATGCTAATTGTTAGATAAGCAGGTGTTGAGCAAATCGCGCTTGTCACAAACGTGTGATTTTAAGTTAATTTATTCGCCAACATAAGATAAGGACTGTAAATTTGCGCTTAAATTCTCCACTCTATACTCAAAAACTCGACTCTGAACTCGAAAGGGAAGAGAAACCTTCGACTATAAAAACATGTCTCACTCTCCCACGTGACCTCTTTCCCGCCACGCATAATTATGTCAATA
>BLFK01000352.1:273753-290166 GCA_014634185.1 Astreopora myriophthalma | reverse complement strand
ACCGGAAGAAAGACCAGAAGTGGAAGACAGTCCAGTGGAGTAGACGGGAAAGACAAAGAGAATATGGAAGACTGGGGCACGGGGATAGGAGTTTTCGATCCCCCAAACTTCTACCCCCCCTCCCTGTCCGCCCTGGTCCCCAACACTTAATATTTATTAAGGCTGAGAGCTTTGCCAAAACCGCTTAGGAGTTCAAAACGTGCATATTATCAGTTTGCCTTCCCTAAGTTTAAAGTTGTTTCCTTTGTGATACGTACAATAGCAGTTGTCAGCATCTTACTTAGCTATTTAACTTATACGGAAAATCCTTCTGGACAAGATGTTTATGTTTATTACAGTAACACCGTGTGTAATTAGTAAAAACTGACGCCGATTCAAATTTACCCACGCCTTATGTCAATTCACAACCAATTTTATTTTATTTGCACTGACAGCACATGCGTGCACGCGTGTGGTTGCCACGGGGACAAAAACCACGCGGCCGCATAAATGGACTAGCGTTCCTTCGATTAACAAAAACAATTTGGTAACGACCCAATAACAGCGCTAGTTGAGTACTGGAATTGCGCAAGGGTGGGAAAAGACCAGTCGCGCTTGTTTGGAGATACATTTTTGTTTTGTAGCCAAAAGGGAAAAGAAAAGTATAACACCACGTAATGGGATCGACACTTTCCGTTCACCGACGTCCAACATCAGCTGTTCCTTCGTATTTTACATTTCTCCTCAAAAAAAAGTCTCCCGAGGAGAAAAGGTAAGTCGACTTATGGAAGTGTCAGCAATAGTGATTAGATAGTTATTTTTATTTTCTGGTCAGCATAACTCATAAAATTGCGGGCAAAACAAAATCTCACGTCAATGTTAACTTCTCATGGTGACGAATGGACCGGAGTTGTAAAAGTAACAATCTCGCAAAGTTTTAGTCCAACATCTATCACTCAGTGTTCTCAAATTTTTGCTTCACGCTGTCTACCCAACAAAATTTGCTGGTTTTGCAGAGTACGGCAAAATATTGAGTTTTCCAGTTATCCCTAATATTTTGGAGAGTTTAAAAAATGATGAGGACGGAGCATAAGTAAATTAAAACCGAGCGAATGTAGCGTGAATAAGTAGCATACATTTTTCTGTTTCTGTTCGCTATGATTAATAAGTGGACAAAAATACAACAGATACTCAGTTTAAGCGGAAATGAACCTGAATATCGGCACCCACACACGCGGCGATTCTCTCCGGCCAAACAGTTTCCACGAGAATGCTTGGGTTGAATTTTCTTGACATTTGTAAACGGAAAAAAACACAAAATTGTTTAATGAATCGCTGCAGCAATGAGTTTTAGTGTCTCTCCGCTGCCATTTGGCTTTTGTGCGAGGTCTTTTCTAATCTTTCTGCAAAGCATGTAGGTACAGAAACAAGATGACTTTATTTTCCTAAACAGCTGTCGATTAACGCAATACTTTCAGTTTGCAAACAAAATTATTTACAGATATGGCCAGCAGGAACAACGCAAAATATTGAATACAACCTGTTGTTGATATTCTTCAATATTATTGAGATTTGTCGACAGTATCAGCTTAAGAGATCAAACAAAGTGAATATTTCATTAGCATTTTTGCATTGACGAGCAATAGGCGAAAGGTGGTTTCTCTACATTACCTCCTTACGTGTAAGTTGGTCATCTACTATTTATTGATTTTATCAGTTAATTTTTAAAATGAAATATTCGTGAGAGAAAATTGTCAAACTAGTTTGCGGTTCATTAATTTTTTAGTTTTCGAGGTAGTAGTAACAACAGTATAAATTTAAGAGTGCAGCTGGATGAAGTGGTAACACAAGAAGCTATTTGCATATATAACCGCCGACTCTTGAATCTTAAGGCTTTCATTCCGTTGTGTCCTAGCTAAGAAATTTCCTTTTCTAGAAACTGCTTGGCTTGGCCTAAGGTCGGGAAATGTCCAGTCAACTCTGACGCAAAATTACATGCCTCGAACGCGAGATCCTCGACTACGGGCGCGTTTGATCGACCCTATTCTGCAATAATAATAAACGGATAACCTTACTGATCATTCTTTGGACGCAAGTTTAGGAAGCTGTCTCTCAAGCGTTTTGTCGGGAAATGATGCTGAAAATCTCTTTTTTATTCCGATAACATCAAAACTCGCCCAGGGGTGATTTTTAGAAGTAAAACTTGGTATTCGTATTTCGGGATAAGGCCAATCGAACACGCCCCAGCTAACGAAGCGGATCCTTCAAACAATATTTTTGGCTCCGACTTTTTGCTGAATTCATATGCACAAGAATTATCAAATCTTCCTTTATTGGTGAAATTTCTTGAATTAAACTCAGCCAGTGTTAAGCACACACCGAATTTAAATCTTTTATGAAATATCACAACCAATGAAAATATGTGGAAATCTTTTATTAGCTAACACCCATTTTACTAATTATCGGAGGAATAGGACAGCAATGACAAAGACAATTCACGTTTGTTTTCACAGATGGCAAGAAAATTTAGAATTGGATCAAGCACGTCATGAGCAAAATAAAGAAACCTGTTCTCCCTTGCCGGACGATTTATTGTTGAATATATTCTCGCACCTGGCCATCGAGGACTTAACGCGCATGTCCAGAGTCTGTCAGCAGTGGCGCCGCGTAAGCCTGGATCCAAGTTTATGGCAAAGGGTTAATCTGTCGCGATCTGATTATAGCGTTCGCGATAAAACCGTTATTTGTTTGGTTTCGCGGGTTAGATCGTTCGCTATCACGCATATAGACTTATCAGGCCCGTCTTGTTCTCGCATTACAAACATCAGCCTGTTTCACATCGCTCGCCAATGCCCGAAACTTCGCAAACTTTCCATCTCCGGCCGAAGCCGAATCACGAGCCCCGCGATAGAAATGATTGCACGACATTGCCCTTATGTGGAAGTTCTCGGAATGTCGAAGTGTTCGATGATACTTAGCCGAGGGTTGGGTTTGGCGGCACGCCGTTTAAAGCAGTTAAGGGAGCTCGACGTAAGTGGTTGCCTCTGGGTCACAGATGCCGTTCTAGTCGAAATATCGGAACACTGTCGATTTCTAAATTATCTAAACATCGAAGGCTGCAAAAAGGTAACGGACAATGGACTCATTGCGATTGCAAACTCAAGTCATACTCTAAAGCACATTAATCTACGAAATACAAAACGTATTACTAACGCTGGAATGGAACAATTTTTGTCAAAGATATCTCACCTGGAAGGGTTAGAAATCGGATTGGTTCGTAAAGGTCGAGGAACAGTCGCCATATTGAATCTCGTCGCTACATACTGCAAGAACTTGACCATTTTTGACTATCAAGAGTGTTACCCTTCGCCAGTCGAGGACGTACTTTGCCAGATTGCCGAGCAGTGCCAAGGATTACGTTATTTGGGTGTGAGACATCGGTATCAACCTCTCTCAAGTAACTTCATTCGCTCTTTAATCGAGGTGTGCCCAAGTCTGGTCAAAATTGACGCGTCGGTGAGATTTTATACCTGAGTGGGACGGATGCGCAAAAACTCGACCTGCAAGGAACACGTGCGATATTTACAGATATGGATATCTGTTTTTCACAAGTGCGCAAGCACGAGCGCAAGCATAAGCTTCTTGTCAAGTGAAACGAATTGTTAACCCAAGCACAAGCGAAGAACGTAGGGACGAAGGATTCACTCGTTCCGTGCTCTCTCTCATAACCGGGCGCTGCGAGTGGAATTTGGAATGGTGTTTTCATTGGACGAACATAAGAGCTCGCTTCGTGCTTATGTTATGTTCTGTTTTTCACACAACGCAAGCGAACGCAAGCGAACGCAACCACAAGCGCAAGCTTTCTAGGGTCTTCCTCCGGGTAGTCCGGTTTTCCAGACTCCTGTCAAAACCAACATTTCTCTCGCATGTTGTCCCCACTGAATTAGTGCCCCGCGCTAAATGTAATACATTTGACCCTGAAATAAAATGCACTATTATGTTCACTTATTATTATAAAGAGAGGGGAGAAGTTTGATCCTCATGCCTCTGCCTGCGTCAATCCCGTTTTCACCACGAAATAAGCGCTCTTGTGCCTCGAACTTGCGTCGCTAGTAAAAACCAGGCCAAAGGGTGCATTCTTTTGCATCATTCTGTTTATTCCTATTCCGGTTTAGGATTAAAGGAATAACCAGAACAAGGTTTTTGAAAAGAAACAGCATTCAGAAAACGGAATGGTTAGTGCAGAGGTGACCTGAGAACTAACGTTGGGAATAGTCTGGACACGACTGAGACTGACACTGACATTTCGGCGGCTGCGCACTATTTTCGCGCCAAAATTTCCCCCAAAGAGTGGGTATTCTGTGTACTCCGAGTAAAGCGTATTCTGTTCATTCCGTTCATTCTGCTGTCGGGAGCCGAATAAACATATATAATGCTATTCCTTTCATTCAGAAAACGGAGTAAGTCCCAACAGAACAGGTAAATCAAACATTCTGTGTTTTCTTATTCCGGAATTGCACCAATAGAATGCGCCTTGCGTATGAAAAGAATACAATGGCATACATCAATGTGCAAAACTACTGACAAGTCAGTCCTAAGGAGACATAATAGGGAGCTTAAGCAAAGGCGTTTTTGAGCCACGTACGCCAAGCGGAAGTGGACGTTTCGTATTCTTAGGCAGAGTTTTCACCCAAATTTTCTAGCAAATCGTCTCTATAAGAGTAAAGACACCAAGCAGTACAAATGCGGTAGCGTCAATGCAGTTTGAAAGGGAAAACGCTACATTTCCGGTTGACGTACGTGGCTCAAAAACGCCTTTGCTTAAGCTCCCTAATATTAATGATCCGTGCTAGGGTAAATATCTGAGGAAGACAGTAGGATGCCTAAAATGGGTGCAATTCGACAGTTGGTTTCGACTCCATTAAATCCTACACCAACTGTAGAAAATTCTAGGAGGAGCCACCCACAAGGTGAACACAGTTACTAAGGAAAATTGTAGTAGAAGGTAGACCGTAAAAACAACAAACGAGGAGTACGCTTCAACAAAGAAAGTAGAGCACGCATACGTAAAACCTGTAAAAACTCCTATGACATGTAAGGAGCGGTTCGGAACGGAGGGCGAAAAGTTTTCTTTGGCAGTGAGGGCGTTTTGCATATGCAACAAAAACGCGATACGTTCGGTCCCCTCCCTTCCTCACTTGGGAAGGGGAGAACAGCTCAAGTGGACATGACTGCTGGTCTTAATTTTTTTTGTTTAAGTCCTTTCTTTCTCAACTTCACTATTAGCCCTGCAGTGGATATTTTCACTTTTCTTTTCTTCTTTGATTATGTACAAATTTCTTTGCACGTCAGAGTCGAAATGGAGTTAGTAGATTTGCAAGTTAGCAGCCAGTCAAATAAGAATCAATATTGTGTCCGTAACAGTCAACAAATGCATTATTATACCAGGACACATTGCTGTTCTTACTTGAAGTCTTACGGTCTCTACTGCGCATCAGTCCTTCGGACTTTACCCTAAAAACTAAACGGAGCGCGTGCGCATGACCTGACGATGGTTACGGTTAGCGTACCAAAGCAAAGAAATGACGGCAAATCCTGTGATCTGCCCAATTTGTGACCTGATCCCATAAAACAATAGCTTCACGTGGGCACTAAAAGAAATATTTCAGTGAGTACTTTGAAGGGAGATCTGTTCCAGGGAATTTTGTGTTCTGACCACTTCAACTCTTCGTTCGATCAGTTGACAGGTAAAGACAAATCAGAGATTCGACCGGTGAACGTATTCGACGCCAAACATGCTGGTTAATTTGGAAGCACACGCTATGCAATTATTCAGTTTCTTGAACAATAAGCAATTAAAGAAAATAAATGCCACAAACAAATCGCGTTTTAATATTTAAATTCGATTCATGTCACGCGTAACCATTATCTCCGGCCATTCGAGTGTTTTCTTCGCCTCGCGAAGGTGAATTCCTCTTTCGAACTTCCGACATTGTAATGGACTCTTCGAAAATAAGTAAGTAATACGAATGGATCTGAGGGACTTCTTCAGAGTGATCACATGTTCATGACGTGTGTGCACATGATGCGCTTCTATTGGTTGGCGTGTTGATAAATTGATTTTCACTTAAAATTAAATCGATAAACCGTTTTTCTCTCGCTCCTTTCACCCCTCGCCCTCTTACTCTCCCTCTCTTACTATTCACCTTGGATCGGATTTATCGAAGCTTTGAGAAAAAACACACCAAACCGCTTGCTACGCAAGCTTGTGATTTACGATGATGACGCCACATGAAAGTAATTTATACGTAGACGTTGATATATCCAAAAACATAATTGATACGTATACCGAAAAAAAAAAGGATGAGAAATAAGTGGAGAATTAAGCAAACGAAGCCATATTACAATTTAGTAATGGCTAGATAATTAACTTGCCAGTATAGACAACGCAAAAATGACCCCTGTTAATTCCTTTCCTACAAGATCTTCATCTCAACGCCTTGTGCGTAGTTTCGTTCAGATTTTAAGCATTTCGTTAACGACGAGAGTGAATTTTTCAACCCCCGTCGATAATTCTTGCTTAAAATGATATAAACGCAAGGATTCAGCGAGGCATTTGACAAAAAAACGAATTTTGTTCCCGGAAATAATTCGTCCATTCCACAAGGCAGCTGCGAGTCCCAAGCAAAGTAAAAAACCAGTGCGGATACAGTAAATGGGATTACGCACGAAATGGAAAGAAAAGTGATGGTCAAAATTCTTCTCAGAATTACTGCGTCTTCTCTCTGTCTTTGACGCCTTCCATTTAACCCTCCGGGGTCCCCGAATTTTCGTTTCTTCAGCTCGCAAACGATCAAGCTGTACAATGTAACGGTGATTAACAATGGCAAGAAGATTAAGAGTACTGAAAGGAAAACAAAGTAGCCCTTTTGTGTACGCAGTTCGTCAAACTTCGGGGCCCATTGAAAATCGCAATATAGTTTGTTGTGTCGAGTGACCAGTCGAAAACCATACAGGTAAGGGCTGTGTACACACATCCCTACGAACCACATTGCCGGAATCAACACCTTACAGACTCTTAATGTTAAAAATGGCGAGCGGAATGGGAAAACTACTCCACGATATCTATCAATTGCTATGATAACCAAGGTTTGTATGGTTACAGAAATGGAATTGTCCTGAATGAAGTAGACAAGCTTGCAGAGAATCTCGCCTGTTACTCCACCAAGAAGCCACCTTCCAGGATTAGTGAAAATTTGCACAATCTCTTGAGGAATGCCGAAGATAGAAATCAGAAGATCAGAGGTGGCCACGTTCGCGATCATAATGTTCGTTGCCGTCCACATCCGTTTGTTTCTTGCCACGATGGAAATGATTGTCAAGTTTCCAAACAACGAAACAAACATGATAACGGAATAAGCAAACGCAAAGATGACTTTCGAAGACGATGAATCTTCAGCGACAAGCTCACAAGCCGTCAAGTTGGCATTTGAGTTTTTTTCCGTGTTGTTTAGCTCAGACATGATGACAAATGTTCACTCTGGAGGTGCTGCAATATGAGCAAATGGAAGAAATATAAATCATTGAACTAGTGCTGGCATGGCTTTTGTAACTGATATCTGTACGCAATCGGCTCACTTCCGTACCAACAAACTGGTCAGTGAGCTTACTTTGAAGTGCCGAGAATTGGCAATTTCTTTAATCAACTTGAGATCCCCCTACCGCGGTGTAGCGACCATACACGCACGTATGCAAGTGCGTACAGGTCTCCGGAAAACAACAACAAAATATATTTATTTAACAAATAAAGAAGCCTAAGCCGTGTATCACACTGTGATAAAACACGATGGGCATTTGAGAACACGAGGGAAATGTAGACAACACGAGCCGCAGGCGAGTGTTGTCTACATTTCTCGAGTGTTCTCAAATGTCCGCAGTGTTTTATGTAAAGAAAGTAATATAATATTATAATAATAAGAACCTTCAGCCTCAGCTCCAAAATTAGACGTTCTTATAATAAAAAAAGAGCGTAGTCCGCTAGCAGAGTGTCTGTGCTTACATTGAACATACCGGGTCATTTTGGGTCATACGAGGGCCACGTTTTTCCAATCCAACTGGGTAATAAGTTGTTTTAAATGAAAAAACAGAACTAATGGAAAGAAGGAAAATTATTTCTAAAAGTATTTTGTCAAATTGAAACTTATTTCATCCGCAAAAGATAATAAGAAGCCCAACAAAACAAACCGAAGACCGAAAATAATATGAAATGAAAGCAAAATCCGTTAATTGTTAATTTGAAACCTAAAAACGGAAGAATTCACGCTTTAATTTCCTGATACATTTTCAGAACGTCATTAATTAAATTCTTGTATACATTTATGGTACCGGATGAAATGACTTCATGCAAGGGGGTTTGGGCCCGTGACCTCCCGATGCCGGTGCGACGCTCTAACTAAATGAATCAACGGATGAACTG
This sequence comes from Astreopora myriophthalma, assembly GCA_014634185.1. Taxonomy (NCBI): domain Eukaryota; kingdom Metazoa; phylum Cnidaria; class Anthozoa; order Scleractinia; family Acroporidae; genus Astreopora; species Astreopora myriophthalma. The sequence goes on along the minus strand of BLFK01000352.1, from coordinate 281,711 downwards.
ATAAATGAATTGAATCATATATTGAACTGGATCATAGCTTCACTTGATTTCATACAGTAAAAACCCGCGTATAAGAACCTAACATTTAAGAACCTGTTAGGCTAAAATTTCATTTTTAAGCACCCTTCACATAAGAACCATTTTAGGCTAAAATCCTAAAACAGGTTCTTATTTAAAAAATATATATATATAGAGAGAGAGAATTAAGAAATTTTCTAAAAAAAAAAAAAAAATACAGTACTATAGGTTTGATTGTAACCGAATCAGATTAAAATAGTATAGTATTTTGCTTAACGAAGCCTCCAAGAATACTGTTTTTGGACATTAAACACCAGATCATTTAAAAATTCAGCTTTATTTCTTAAACAAAAGTTAAGAACCTAATTAAGAACCTAGTTAGCCTAATTTTACACTAAATACCATTTATATAAGAACCTGTTTAGGCTAACTTGGAAAAACCTAGGTTCTTATACGCGGGTTTTTACTGTATCGGCAGTTCAATATATGATTAATTTCATATATCATTTATAGCACTCTCGAAATTAATGTTGTTGTACTATCATATTTTCAAGGCATTTTCCATAATCGTGTAATAATGACCGTTGACCGTCCTTTCGTTGCGTCTTTAAACTAGCTGAATAGCATAATATGAAGACATCACAATGTTCAGCATATAATTGGAAAGCACCTCATCTGCCATGCATATTATCTTAAGCGGGGGAAGATGTAGTGAAAACTATTACTGGTCTATTTTTAGAACAGCTGCTGCTAGATTTCATTTGCACTTAGCGCGAGCAATCCCTCGTGCGGCTCTTTGTTGCCGACCAATGAGACGCGTTGTGGTTATCAGATCAATCTGATTGGCCATTATTTGGCGGGACCTCTATTCTAAATTTCGATCATACCGTAAACTGATGGGCTAAGGCCAAATGCCATAGATCGCTACTTCTGCATTATGGACTTCTAACGAAAGTGAATCGCAAAGTGAACCGCCGGATAAGGAAAATTAGGCCATTAAAAAAGGTATGACGTTCGTAATTTTCTCATGTCGCTTCTAATTTCACAGCAATTTCCATAATTTTGATTAGAAAGCTTGTGTAAAGTCTCAAAAATTTGTATATGTGGTAATTGTATCCTAAATCTGTTCTTTTTACTTCATGGAAATAATCTCATTGAAAATGCTTTTTAAAAGACACTTTTGCTGTGAAAATGCGTTAAATGTGTACTGAGTTACAGCGGTTTAAAGTCAGCGGTTTGCTGTAATTTTAACCGCGCTTGTACCCCCAACCAAGATGCTGTCACAAGCTGTGAAAAGGTCCACGCACCCCCTGCTTGTCACATACTGCTTGAGATTCGTTAAGTTCCCAATAGTTCCTCAACGTCTTAACCAAATTATAAGTGGGCTAAGAAAACACAATTTGTTGTCAAGTGACAATCCAATGAAAGCGTACGAGGTGGATTTGAAAAGCCACACTCGTTCTCCAACTCAAGACCAAATTAAAGGCGATCACGTGGCGAGAATATGCCCCATTCTCTGAGCGTGCGCAATGTGCTCTATGCTGGTCATATAATCTATTCAAAGAATACAGTATTGTCGTGATCTTGTTTCATGTTTTGACCTTTCTTAGCCGGTATTAGCCGCCGTTCTCCCCCCTTTACCACGATAAACTGAGAAGTCGAACGAAGGGAAACTCTAATAGAGCATGCGAATTACATTCATGAATTCGCCACCTGACTTGCGTATATTAGAAATCGAAGCTTCGCGTATTTAAAGACTGTTAATTCATTTCTTTTACTTGGTACACCCTTGAAAGATTTATTGCATCTGAGATCGCATGCTAAACACACCGGTAGAGAATAATTCGACGATAATCTTTAGAGCAAAATGTCATCTTCAGGAGGAGGTTCCAAGTAAATTGTTTGCTTCAAGTCGTGATTGAGAACGCGCAGGCCTTCCTAAGGATTACTTGTAGAAGAAAGGAGATTTATATTACGCAATGCTAAGACTGAAAAAGAGTGTACCTTTTTAACGGAGAATTTGTGTTTCCTATGACACTGCTTTCAATAGGCTTCTTCTCGGGATTATAAAGTCTCGTTTCCCAATGAGAGGGACGTATTCAGTATTCGCCTTTCTCGAACAGCTGCTTGACACATCTGGTCAGGTCTCAAGCACGTAAAAATGTAAGTTAACAAAATTCCATGAAAAAGCAATAAATTATGCATCGCATATCGGCCCCATCGTTGGCGCTCAAAAACAAGTTGCGGATTACGGCTCCCTCAACTCCAAACCTTTCGTCATTCAACTGCGTGACTGCTTTCGTGGTTTTCGCAGCTATTGGCGGATTCAATGCCTTCTTTGCCAGTTATAGAAATAAAACTGAGTTCAAATTGCGTCTCCCGGCCTGACAGCTGATTGACTTAAAATTGAATATCGCACGAAAGCCCTGCTGTAATATTTGCAGGAAATAAAAAAAATACGAAATACTGATCGGAACAATTGCAGTTTACCAAAACGCGCTAAACAGTGGGAGACTGCACAATATGGCAACACAATATAGGTGTGTGCGTGCGCTAATAGTTTTTAAATTATATAAAAGTAGAGTTAGACCGATATTTTTACCAATTAATTGTTCAGTATAGCTAAAAAAATGATACAAATTGCCGCGAAATTCAGTTGGAACTGAAGCTACATGGGAAAATTTATAATTCTACTTTACGGACGTCAGACCTTTCGTTACTGGCTTTATTTTCTGTTCGATCAATATCAATAAAATTATTAAAAAGAGCCTTGTGCAAATGGTGGAAATCCACCTCTTTATAGCGGCATCAATTCCGGCCAAAATCCCGTACATTCATTAAAATTGTAGCCGTGTTTGCCCACCAACCAATACGGAGTCATTAAATACGGTCTATTGAACGTGTACTGACGATATTTCAGCGATAAGACCACAAGTTTTTACACTGTTAAAAGAAATTTCTTTAAGTCAATCGAGCGCCCAAAAATAATGCTCTCATAATTTGTTTCCTACGACCTTGTCTTGGCACAGAAAAAAACGTTTGATAATTCTATGGAATATTTTACGCATAGCCCATTTAAGTTGGAGACGAATACTCAGTGGTCGGTCGGACCCACCGAGAGATATCAGTTTCTGTTCTGTATTGTCTATCATGGTAACTAACTTGTTAAGGAGAGAGATCTTGAAAGATGTTTAAACACACTACGACAAATCGTGCATCGTTCTTTTCGCTTTGTGGAAATTACCAGGCGTACCGAAGTGGGGCGCAGCAGAAAAGAAAAAAAAGACATGCCAGGGCACTGTTACCCTCCGAGCACGTCCGCGGTGAAAAGAAAAAGCGCTCATGCAGCTATCAAGGCCAGGGTCAAACGGCAAACTACCTTTAAGCCAATACAGTTGGACCAGACAAGGCAACGAAGTGATTTATTCCGTTCAGTTTTCCGTTTCATGGCAAAAGCCAAGAGGTCGAGATCGATTGCAACGCGAAATACAATAGCGAATTGATTCCTTATTTATCAATTCATTCCCAGGGTGTCAAAGATCAGTAACCCTATTTGGTGATTCAGAAGTCGCTTAAAGCGCGCAAAGAGGCCGCAAAATCGGGGAACGAGACGACCACAATATCCTCGGATGAACCGACAACGCGGTCTCAGACGTAAGGAACCGCACTTCAAGAGTCAAGGTGGTGCGCATTTGCGTTGCGTTCGGCTTGGTGTTTGACCTGATTTTAATATCAGGTAATATAAATGCCGTTTCTCCTGGAATCCCGTAGCTGTTATACCCACGTCGCCAGTTTACTTGTGAATGTGCACTTACCGCTAAAATCACGTCTTGCCGTACAGAAAAGCTATCCGAACGACCGGTTAATTGACACAGCCACCAAAAAATGCCAAAGGGGGTGTCAATAAATTGCACTCTCCAAACATTTAACTCCAAAAGAGCGCGAACTACTCGGAGAACTGAAAGACGTGAAATGCCTATTCGCAGCAGCCAATATTTTTTCTCTCGTTGAAAGTACAAAGTACAAAACGAAGTGTGTAACTCAGGTTATGAGTAATACGTGCAAAATCACGAGCTGAAATAGCATACACATCAAATGACCTTTAGCTATGCAATCTACAAAATTAACCCTCTATTAGTTCTCCGAATTTCTTTAAGTCCAGGTCTAAAGCTATATCGATACTGTGCCACACCTTAATAGCGTGATGTATGCGCACAGGGGCACGGTTAGCAATTATTTAGTCATAGTAGTGATGTTTTTCTAAAGAACACATTAATGTCGAGGTCAAGTTTGGGCTACGACTTAAAGTAAACAATTAGATTATTCGCTCGAGAATTCTATCGCGTGATAGTTGACGAGGGCGCAGCCCGAGTCAACTATCACGCATAGAAATCGGGAGCGAATAATCTTATTGTTTTAGTATAAATCTACTAGTCGTTTAAAACTAAACAAGTAAACTATCTAAATCCTCATCGCAGACACTTCGAAACACTTCGAAAACGCGACCAAGTGGCCGCCATTTTGTTGAAAACCGCTACTCGCTATCTATCACAGAATAGATAGCGAGTAGCGTAGCCAATCAGAGAACGACATTCGTGATAGAACGCTAGTAGATTCATACTAAAAACCAATAGATGTAGCATTTCGGATAAAGAAGGTAAATAGTTCCACTCTGGGACGGTGCGTGGACAGATCTGTAACAGTTCTTGTGTGCTCCGATGTGCCCATAGTGGTGTTGTCATGTAGAGTATCTGGTGGCACGCCCGTTCTGAGTCTGGGTTTAAAGATAAACAATCTCTAAAGGCCGTGCGCAATTCTGAACATGAGGGTTAGGTAGCTAAGCGCCTTCTGATTTTCACTGAAGACTATGCCATCCGAGGTCTTTTAACATTTGCGTAACATCTGCTTATTCCAAAAATCTGGTCTGTTAACATGATTTCAAGACAGGAAAAAAACAAACCAATTGCAGAGTTTCTTATCTTAAAACGTCTTCCTTTTCAAGATATGGAGGGAATTATAGCGCCCGTAACACACCCGAAAAATTTCGGGGCTTTCGACTGAGAAACAGGACCCAGAACCTTAGATGTCTGTGAAAAAGCCCGAGAGTTAAATTGATTTTAGTCGCAATAGATTTGATGTGCAGTCCTACATAGTCTCTTGGTGATGTCTATTATCTAGGTATTTTGAAGCAGATGTTGACTCCAGCGGCACTTTCGCCTCCCTATATCATATATATGTCGTTTACCAACTGAACACTTCTCAGTCTTGAGTGACACATGAAGAACGAAGCATTTAGATCAATCAAAAGACAATTGCCATGTGCTTTCCTAACTACAGAGCAAATATGGAAATGTTCGTTTCGAGTCTTTACGCCATGATCAACGTTCTTAATCACTCTGTATAAAAGACAGTCATCAGCAAATAATTGAACGTATGCGGTGTGAATGGATGTTGTTAACGATATCGTTGACATAGACAGAGATAGCAGCGGCCGCCAAACGATTCCTTGCGGGACTCCTAAAGTAATAGGTACTTCGCGTATTCAATACCCTCGATTACTACTTCTCCCTTGTTGCAAGGCGCTTAAGTTATATACGTTGCAACATTTACTGATGAATAGCAATATACCGCTGTCCAACAAATGCCGTTGACGTGTATCATGCCAGCCGTGTTGAATGCCATGTTGGCTGAATTAACTAAATACAAGACCCATAAAGGCTGAATAATAAAAAAAGAATATTTTAACAGTGACCATTCCACTCACGAGACGTTTCAGGAACAAAGAAAGAATGACTATTCAAATGAACCTAACACGGAGTTAAGGATCTCCACTGGTGGGAGGCGGACCACTTTGCTACTTAAAAACGCAGCCAAGGAATTGAACCAGAGACTTTCCAGATTAGTTCCAAAGAGTAACCAGAACTCGGCTTGAGCCCAGCACCTCTAGATTGCAGTCAAGTGCAGTTCAGCGCCCTGACCATTCATTTCAGTGGCTATGCTGCCTCCTTCTCTTCAATATTTTTAACGGGAAAGGAGAACACTAACCTTTTTGTAAATGGTTTGAACCCAGGAGTCATATCATAAATTGATAAAGCAAGAGATTGTTCGGTTGAGTGTAATCTTGAGAAGGACCGTTGTTGAAACTGACTAAAGTTTCGACAAGCTGTACTCTTTAGAGTCACATGGTTAGCAGAGGGTCGTATTTGGGATTGGATTAAATATAATATTAGAGCTAACGCAATCCAGTATTCAAAACATAAAGCGATGGAAGGAAAAGAAAAATAAATTATACTTCAAAACGAATTTGCTAAGGCAAATTGTTCGAATCCGACCCTATTGATGAGAACGCGACGATTTGAATTCGGCTTAAGAAAAATGGGAGCTTTTTCGTGAAGAAAAACTTAAGGTGACATTACACGCGCACGGGCTCGTTGGTGTGAATACGGGGAAAAGAGTACAAAGTATTTCCTTAATTTGGAGAAAAGGAACCACGTTAAAAAAGATGTGCGAAAATTGAAAATCAGCGCTTCGATCACGACAGATCATTTTAATATACTTGCTGAACAAAAACGTTTTGACCAAGAACTATACACAAGCAAGGATAAAATTGCTGATACGACCGACACAAGAAACGAAATCTTCTTTGAATAATTTGAATATCCCTAGACTAACAGATGAACAACAATTATCTTGTGAGAGAAGAATTACAGTCTGTGGAGGAATGTGCTAGTGTTTTGAAGAGTTTTCAATACAACGAAGCCCTTGGCAATGACGGAATTCCAATTGAATTTTACGTTAAATTCTGGGCAATAATTAGTGAACCTTTTATCAACTGTTCTAACGAGTGTTTCATTTAAGGCAAAATGTCGTGCTCCCACAAACAAGCAGTAATCTATAGCTACACATACAGATGCTAAAGTTATCTCTTAAGGTTTTAAGACCAGGATAAAAAACGTTCTATCAACTGTTACCCATCATAACCAGGGTGGCTTCGTGAAAGACCGTTACATATCTGAAACTGTTTGATCAATTTTTCATTTAATGTCTTTTTCTGTCAAAGAAAATGTTCCAGGTTTGATGATTTTCATAGATTTCTATAAAGCATTTGATAGCTTAGACTGGAGCTTTCTTTTTAGCTGTTTAGAGGCCTTCCGGTTTGGTCCGGATTTTATTTGGTGGGTTAAGATATCGTACAATAATATTCAAAGTTGTGTTATTAATAATGGCCTTCCAACAGGTTACTTCACTCTGGAAAGGGGTGTGATGCAAGGTCATCCAGGCCCTCTCTCCGTATTTGTTCGTAGTTGCAGCTGAAACTTTTGCAATAGCAGTCCGTAATTTTGCAAATGCTCTTTATAACCTTCTTGATGTTTTCAAGAAATTGTCAGGCCTTGCAATACATTTATCTAAAACTGAAGGAATGTGGATCAGCTCCACCAGAGGAAATATGTTAAAACTTTTTGGCATCAAATGGCCAGATGAACCAATCAAAGCTCTTGGGGTATATTATTCGTATGATATTAAATTGCTGCATGAAAAAGAAATTTATTGAGAGATTAGACAGTGTGAAGAACGTTATAAACGTTTGGTCCCCAAGAGGCCTTTCTGTTTATGGCAAAGTGACAATTATGTAATGTTTAAAAAACGAGCAGGAGTGTTTATCGGGTTTAAAACCACGAGGCGTAGCCGAGTGTTTTTAGACCCGATAAAACACGTGCTGCGAGTTTTTTGAACAGCTTCAAAAACATTTCACAAAAAGCGTGCCCCTCTGGAGTCTGAACAATGGTTCAAACTTTGCAAGGAAAATTATTAGCATACAAGAAAAACAAGCTATGCCTTATTAGTATTCTTTATATAAAGAATACTAATCAGGAGTGTTTTATCGGGTATAAAGCTCATGCACGTGACGTTTTATCACTGACTTGATAAGCTGTTAGGCT
>BLFK01000352.1:253753-268753 GCA_014634185.1 Astreopora myriophthalma | reverse complement strand
ACCTGATAAAACCATTGGGCCCTCTTGTGTTTTATCTTTTTGTGGAATTGAGTTAGACAGCATGCTCATGGAAGCCCGTCTTCCTCCTGACAAACTTTCGAAATGCATGTTATTGCTAGAGCAGTTCATTCATCGCAAAAAGGTAACGTTAAGGGAACTTCAATCCTTGATTGGGTTCTTAAATTTTGCATGCTCTGTGATTGTTCCTGGTCGAGCCTTCCTTCGTCGCCTTATTGATTTGACTGTGGGACACAACAAACCCCACCATTTTATCCGGCTTACTCAAACTTCTCAAGCTGATCTTAGAATTTGGTATCAATTCTTGTGTGAATTTAACGGTCGTTCCTTTTTTCTCGACGATGTGTGGCTCGATTCTGAGGTTCTTCATTTATATACCGATGCATCAGGGTCCCTTGGTTTTGGTGCCATCTTTGATACCCAATGGTTTTATGGTCGATGGCCTGACAGTTGGAAGGGTTTCAATATCGCTGTTTTGGAATTTTTCCCTATCCTGCTGAGCATTCTCATATGGGGTGGGAGCATGCGCAATCAACGTATTTTATTTTTCACCGACAAGAAGGCCTTGGTCCACGTGATCAATAGATCCTCCTGTCGTAACCCCAGGCTCATGTTCTTTGTCAGACACCTTGTGCTAGCCTGTTTGAAGTACAATATTTTGTTTCGAGCACGGCATGTCCCTGGGGTGCACAATCAGTTGGCTGACTCTTTATCCCGTCTGCAGGTTCAGCGATTCCGCAAGCTGGCTACACAGTACATGCAGCCAATCCCAACTGTCATTCCATTGACACTACAACCGCAAAGTTGGCAGATATAGTATCTAATTTGTTGCAATCTAGTTTGCGGCCGTCTTCCATACCTATGTACAGGCGGGCTTGGGGATTTTATACTCAATTTTCCTATTTATCTTTCGGTGTTGCCAATGTTAGACTTCCACTGTCTGTCTCCAATGTTGCTTTGTTTATTGCCTATTTGTACCATCATGATTATGCTGCATCTACCGCAAATAGTTATGTCTCAGCTTTGGGCTATATTCACAGGCTGGCCAATGTGTCAGATTCTACTAAGCACTTTTTTATTTTGGAGATGCTTAAGGGTTATGGCAAAACTGTCACCCGTCTGGACACCCGTTTACCCATCACTTTGCCTATTTTACGTCAGCTTCTGCAGGTGTCTCCTTCGATCTGCAATTCTCAATATGTCTGCTGCTTGTTTAAGGCTATGTGTACAGTGGCATTTTTCGCCTTTCTGCTGATTGGTGAGATGACCACTCGCAGCGGATCATCTGAGGTTCTGCAGCTTCACCAACTCGAGAGGCTTACAAATTCCTCTGGTGACGTAGTTTCAATGAAGATTACTTTTGGCAATTTTAAACATTGCTATAATCAGTACCCAGTTGCTATTGTACTGACTCGTCATGCAGAAGTGTGTCCTGTGCAAAGCCTTCTGGACTATCTTGCCTTGCGCGGCCCAGTTGATGGTGCACTTTTTCAATCTCTAGAGGGTAGACCCATTTCTATATCCTTTTTTACAGACTTATTGTCCTTGGCAGTTAGAAGCTGTGGCTTAGACCCCACTAAGTATAAAGGGCACAGTTTTCGTATCGGGGGGGCTTCTCTTGCTGCTGAAAGCGGGCTGTCTGAGACCCAAATTCGCCTCTTGGGCAGGTGGAAGTCTGATGCTTTCCGTAGATATATTCGCATCCCCACTCTCCAGTCCTAATGTAAGGGTATGGATCCTGGTCATTTTAATTGTCACCTTTGACAAGGCAGGGGTCTTGTCCTTGGTTTCCTGTTTTTAACCTGATGAAGGCTCTGTCTCACCTTAATTTCTTTAGTGTATTGTTGTACCTCCCAGTTCAGGCAGTCACAGGGGTGCTGTTCCTGTACTGTTATAACTTGTTTATTAAGGCCTTCTTTTGGTGATGAACAATTGCAGGAGCATTTTTCACACCAGCGTTGTTGAATTTTTGTCTGCATCAAGACATTGGTTGCATGTTGTCTTGTTAGCAACTTTTTTGCTTCCAGTTTTTGAAATTCGTATGAGGTTGCCTTTGTCGCCGTACCTGTTGGGGTGGGGCTGCCTTCTTTATCCCAAGTCGGCTTTGGCGCTTTCAGATCCCCACCTTTGCTGGGCGTGCGATCAATTCTTTAATTTTGTGTGTCATATTTTCATTGTTATTAAATCGGCTATGTGCTAAGGCACATAGCCAGATTTCTCCAAGTGGCCTGTCTGTTTTTCTCCGCCCTGCAAACTGAGCTCAACAGTTTGGCGACACACTCAACCTCATTTATATTGAGAGGCATAAAAAAAAAACCTCTGAGGATGCCTTCCGTTCCAAAACTCTGAAGACGCCTTCCTTGACTCTGACGATGACTTCTACTACTTCAGGTTGTGGAAACTGACGTCAGTCAATGCCATCAACAACAGTCCTATCATGAAGTTACCTTGTAGAGGCGCGGAATGTACAGTTTCGTAATTAGCTTTGTGTATTGTCTTATCGTTGTAACACCGTTTTGTTCTGTCACCTCACATGTTCATTAGTGCTCTTGTCTTAGGTTTCTCGTTCATTAGCGTTCTTTGTCATAGTAGGTCGTTTTTCGTACTTGTTAGTTTTTCATTTTGCATATTACTATATAATGGTAACTTGTTAATATTAGTTTGTTTCAGTGGTAGTTTCGGGTCAAGTAAGTAAGTTATATTTCAAGAAGTCAAAGTCTAGTATAAGTCAAGTCAAGTTCTCAAGTATCCTGTCGTCACATTCGTCTTTTATCGTGCCCGTATCGTGCCCATTACATTAAACTCGTTTTTATAAGGGACGTGTTATTTGCGTTTGCGACGACATACCTTTTCAACGCTTTTTAAAGCCTTTTTAACGCCGTGTGAACTGAAGCACAACTTCATGAACATCATATATTACCTGTCGTTGCACTGGATTTGCTCCGGGTTCAAACGAAATCCTGCTCTGACTACCAAATGCATCTGTCTTCGGTGGCCCTGAATTCAACTCCACTACGCTTTGTAAATCAGTAGCCAACTAGTTGCCTCTTTCAGATTGGCTTTCTTGACGGTTGCATGTGTTTACTGTTTATTTATATTCGGCCCTACAAGCTTCAAGCTTTCGGAAGATCACCTTGCATAAATATAGGTTCAGTTTACTTTACCGCTTTACTTTACTTTAAATACGTGAAAGATTTTATACCGTCTTAAGGGCATATCAGACAATTACCTTCTACTAGTTTGAAATCGGCCTCAGTTTGATCAGTTCCTGGAGCCTTCAGTTAAGGATTCGCAATGATAGTACCACCTAAAGCACAAAGAGAGGGCCTTTCAGTTCAAGACAAAGAACACTTCCGCTCAAGCTCTAAAATGCTTTTAGGCTGAGAGCACGACAAGCTTCTCTCAGTATTCCGACATAAAAGGTGATCCAAGCTCACCGGATAATTCTATAGAATTGAAACGTGCCGCAAAACCTGTGCAGCTGGCGAAAATTATCATGGGCGACGTAAACATTTGTTTTGCAGAGATAAAAAGGTTCGATCTTTATGCTTTTCGATTCCTTGATTTGAACACTAGTATTTAAATATACATGTACTACATGTAAGGGGTGTTTCGTATATTAGGGACTTTAAGATTCGAGGACGCGGTGGCTCCGAGACGCGGCCGGAAGTGAATTTTCAAATTTAGGATGAAGGGCGCATGCGCCGGGCGTTTTCTCCCTATCTCGAGTTCTCTCGAGAACGCGAACTGAGTGGATTTGGCGTTGTGCACAAAACGGGAGTGTTTAGCTTTATTTTATAAATTAGATCAGTCGTTTTTTACTATTTTGCAGACTGATATTTGAAATTTATTCCCTTTTTGAGGGTAAGGCGTCATTTTTGAAGCCAAAAGAATCGAAGTTAAATAATTTAAACGTTTTGCTCTTACCAGGTCAACAAGCGAAGCTGAAGTGATAGCGGCGCCGCTTCGAGCAGCTCTTCAAAGGGAATCGGCTCGTTATCTTTGAAATATTTCGCAAAATTTCATTTTATTTCCTCGAGTTATTACTTTATTCCTGCATGATACAATAATGAAGAACATTGAACGTTAAATCCGTTTGTTGTTTTCATTCAATCGTCAACAAATTCTATCTTTCTATCTAATTAAGCTTAAATATAATCTTACTTTTGTTTTGTTTTTCGGCGATGAATCAGAATAAATACTGTAACGGGTTGTTCCACCAACAGGAAGGTCGATTTTCGCTTTATAGAAACTTGAAAAATTAAAATCATATCAGACAGTGTACATGGATAGGAAAAGCGCTTTGGCATAACACAATTAAAGTCTTTCTGTTGCACCATTCCGACATGTGAGTATCGGACATTTATTTTGTAAAGCATCAACCAGCAACAGTGAGATGTCTCTCTTATCAAACCTGTGAAGTCCGTAAATTCTTCGTCATCAATAATTCACTTTTCGGATTTCCTGAACTTCTTTGAACGAGCTTATGGTGTGTCTTGTTCCATATTATCCTTCGTCGCTTCGCAGATTTTCCCGTGCTTCACGACGCCGTTCTAGGTCCAGGCTTTTGCCCGGTCACCGCGTCCTAAAAGCCGTCGCGTCTTGGATCTTAAAGTCCCTATTGCCACTGGAAAACCCCGTATTATGTTTTATAACGAAGTGCATGATATTGACTCCCGTAATTTGCGGTTGTGCTTTATGGAACTAGAATTTAATGATTCTTCTTGCACACAGGGCCGTACAAATAAGATGTTCGATATCTCCATGAGAGTTGTCCGAGGTACTCAATCATGATCGGAAAATGAAGGTTACGTTCTTACTAAGGCCCGGTTCAAACGTCGAACTTCACATGTGCCGAATCTAATGCGAAAGAGAAAAATCTATTGTTCTCGCTCATTTGCATTAGATTCGGCACTTGTGAAGTTCGAAGTTTGAACCGGGGCTTATATCTTGAAACGTACGGCAACCTCGCTACTTGGGACTGTCACCATTAAAGGTGACCGATCTTCCATAAAAAGTACTGTGAATTCGACGCAGTGCGGTTCATCGATAGTGGTTGAAAGCAAAGATATCCCTTTTAACGCACGCACATTTAGAAGAATCCCTTATGAATAGCAGACAGAGCCTTCTATTCAGTTGTAAGGGACACGCACGAATACGGAAGCCATGCAAATCAGTGCAGCTGAGCATAGTTCAACAATAAAAATATGCCCGGCATGTTTTCATTATTGCAATCAACACCTTTATTTTCGGTTCGACATTTTTCTTCAACAGCAAAACCATAAACTTATAACGCAATATAACGCAGTGATGAGACTATGCGTCAAAATCTACAGTTTAATTTTTATTTTGGTTCAATATCAACATCACAAGCCTATTAAGCTCAACGCTTGATAAGTCAACGCCCCAAGATCAACGGTCTATAAATCAATGTCATTCGCGATCACTCAGCCTAGTGAGACTAAAAGCGAAACTAAGTGAGACGGGAAGCCACAGAGGACAGAGAAAAATTAGAGATGAATTTACATGAGAGAACGCGAAATCTCATTCGACGAAAATGCCACATATTCAGCCGCCTTTTGCAGTTGAATTTGTGGCAGCGGATTGAGTGAGATTTCATGAGCGATCCTTGCACAGAGCGTTCCTAAAATGGACGTGTGGCTTTAAGATAAGACGAGTAATCCGGAATTAAAAATAGGTCAACGATATTCTCTAACTGAAACCAAAACAACGAAGCTGAACTAATACAGTAGAAACCCGCGTGTAAGAACCTACATTTTTGGAAGTCTGGCAAAATAGGTTCTTCTATTTGGGGGTAGTTATTGGCAGTTTAGGGAAAGTAGGTTCTTAATTCGGTTCTCAATTGATATGAAGGAGATATAGTTGTTGATGGCCAGAAAAATAAATAGACTTGGGTTTGGTCCATAAATATACAGGGCCGGTTATTTAAACGAAGTGTAAGTTAGCAGTTTACGACAATCATGTTACCTCCAGACCTTTCTACAAGTGAGCTGCGTTAAGAATATATATGCTTTTCTCCTCTGCTCTTGCCTTCTCGCAACTGTTTTCGACAATGAACTGCCAAAATATACTAGAGTTTGGGAAAGTGAAAGTGACTTGGAACGCGGTTTTGTTAAGCGCCGGCTAAACTCTGTCTAAATAACCGACCCACAGTATTTATTCACACCTGTATTATGTTGAACCTAACAGAACTCATTACGGTCAAACTCCTTGGTTAAAACGTTTATCATAATTTAACTCTAACCCACACACAAGAACCAGCTAGATCTTGCTTGGCTAAACAGGTTCTTATATTTTTGGGTATTAAAATGGCAAAATTCTGCCTGTAGGTTCTTAAACCACTAGGTTCTTACACGTGGGCTTTTTACTGTATCTTGTCCTTTACGTGAAACCTTGGTCTTCCAGCGTGTCGTGTGGTCTAAAATTCTATTTGGAGCATTCGCTGACAAAACAGCCACTTGTAAGCATCTATAGTTCGATTAGGAGACGAACAACCACGACTGGTGACAGTTCCGATCCGAAACATCTCTGAGCTGGAAATTTCTCGCTATAGAAAAATACCTGACTAGTCACGTGACCTGAATTGGGATACTTACATCTTTTGAAGAGGTTTGTCGCCATCGGTTAGCACTTGCTCACATAGCACAAAGGGGCCGTTGAAAGTTTTATTGATACACGAGCGTTAATGCTCCACTCTTGCACACCCAAAGGGAAAAAAGACAAGCTTCTTATGTGCAAATTTTAAACTACGAAAAAATATATGCATAACAAAGGAAAATCACTACAGCCAATGGCTGGCTAAATTAACTATTATTGTGAAAATAAATAAGACTTTGAAGCTATCATGCAGCTACAACAACTGTCAAAATTAACAAGTTCAAACCAACAACACTCATGTCACTACCTCAAACTTAGTATGAACAAGGAGCAGTTTCAAATAGAAATAGTGTTTCGTTTCCGAAATGGTAAAGGCAGGGGAAAAGATAAACTATGTTGATCCGGATCCCTTGATTTGTCATATTTCGAAAACCCAATTTATGATTAAGACTCACTATTTTGCGTGAAGATTGTTTACATTTTACCAATTAACATGGAAAGAGATAACTTTGGATTTTTCAACAGCCTATCGCTTCAGTCTAACCCAAAATCATTCAGGAAGTCAAAGCCTTTTAATTATTTATGAGCCATTTCCATCGCTTTTGTGTTCGTCACGTTTATGTTTTGCTATGTTCACAAGTTTGCATTTGCCTCTCGAAGATTTTCAATTACCTGAATCTCTGCTGAAAAAAGACAATTTTCTGAAAACACTGAACTTTTTACCCATCAACGGATGCCTAAAGCCATGTACGTAATTTGAGTTATGTCAAGAAGTGCTAAAAAGCAGATAATTTGACATAGCTGCGGTCTCCTTTGTATAATGTCAATGCCCGACTATAGTATAGCTCATAATCAGAAAAGTTCATCTCAGTCCGTAAAAAAATAATTCCCAACTTGGCAGTAACTTAGGGTCTTAAAATAAGAGAGGAGAAGGTGCTGCCTTTGTAATGACATCTGCAAATAGTAAGACTTTCTAGTCTTCTCGCATAAGGACGATAAACCTTAGGTCCCGTCTCACAACACTTGTGTGCATGGGGCGTTAAAGAACCCACATTCTGCTCGAAAAGAGTAGGGGACGTAGTTGCCGGGGTGATGATCTATCACTGATTCTGTTCTGGGGGCACCTGTGAATTCTACTGGTTATTTAGATATAAGATCATCTTATATCTAAAGAACCAGTAGAATTCACGGGTGCCCCCAGAACAGAACACTCAACAGAACGGAATGAGTTGTGAAATGTGCCATAAAGCGGTCTGGCAAAGTCCCCCACAGAGTGTTGTACAGCGCATTTGTATAAATCCTATATCATCACGATCCCATCATCATCAGTTCACTTCTCAGCGCACCATTTTGATTTTGTGTGTCTCCAGACTCCTTAAGCTGAGTTGGACCAGCCCGGGCTAGGCTTTTATAGATTGTGCTAGTAAAAGTAGCATATGCTAGTAGCACTGCTCCTTTTTTGGACAAATGATGCTGCAATTGTGTTCGTTTTCCCAAATTATGCTACTTTTGAAAATATTGTGCTCTTTAAAAACCATGGCAAACAAGTCCAAAAATACATTTTCTTTAACCAGAAGCCGTTTATTCTTGTCAGTCATTTCTCCGACTCATTTCTCCGACTAGTATTTGTGTACACCATGTGTACACAAAGATGGCGCCGCCATACAAAGTCCTTTAATATAAGTTCCGTGCAACGTTTCGGCAAATAACTAAAAAATGGTGTACCACACAGATTGAGACTTTGACAAGTTGTTTATGTACTTCTCTTTTATAACATTTAATTTTCCCGGCTTTTTTCCTTGCACGGTTGAGAATTTATTTTTTGTGGCGCGACAGTGAAAACGATCTATACGGCCGGTAAGCGTGGAATCAAATGACACAAAAATAACGATGCAACTGTCTTTAACAGTCCTTAACTGTCCTGTTCAAACGGTGCTGGATAGTCGATGATAGTTCAGTGATGATAGTTCAACTCTTTCTCGCGTTTAACCACCAGCTACCACGTACTATCATCGACTGTCATCCACCATCATTCACTTTGAACACGATCAAATTTTCCATGATAGTCGATCATAGTTTTCTCCGTTTGACCACTGGCATGATAGTTGATGAGAGTATTTCACTCGGCAATACCTTGGACCAGACGCTTGTGCGTGACACTCTTGCGTGACTCAGCTACTATGATTGACTGTCATGCCAATATCTTCAGACCTTTTGGCCACGCGACTTCATGATAGTTGATGACGGGCAATGATATAGTCGCCCTCACAAAGTCTCATCGACTGTTTGGTTTAACCAGGGCTTAGGGCTTTGTTACTGTGGGAAAGCAGTATTTAGCATAATACGAGAAAAAAAATTCCATCGAACAGAACGTGATTTTAGAAACGAATCCTGGATCCCACTTGTACTGTGAGCCCGGAATCGGTTGAACCTTCCGCTTCCGTTGCTATCAGCGGTAGGAAGCGGAACATCTCGCATTCAAGCCCACAATATATGCATTTGCCAGTCGTGTGAAAGAAGCGAAACGTTCCCTTCCAAGGCCAATTAGCAAAAAGAAGCGAAATATCGCGCTTCCACGCTCACAATATAGGCATTTGCTGGTCACGTGAAAGAAGCGAAACGTTTCGCTTCCATGGCCAAGACTGGTCCTCCTAACACTGAACTAGCAAACTCTAAGTCCTGTGGAAAAAGACAGAACTCCAATCCACCGGAGAACAGCCGTGAGAAGAGAGAAAGTGAGCTGCTTGGTCGGCTGGTATCTGTCGAGCGCATAGGAGAAGACAGGGTCACCTCAGGGTGGTTAATAATAAGTCCGATAAAGGGTGGTACAGAAGGCGACAAACGCATCAAACCATCAGAGATTTCTTTAATCTTTATTTTGTTCGATTAGAAGATTCTGAAGAGTGGATCTCTGTGGCCTGGGAGAACTAATACGATGTTCGCAATACTGACGCTGATCGCAAGTGAAATCAAAACCTAAAAATCTAGTCCTAAAACGAACTATTCATGAACTGTCAAATAAAGGAAAACGAACTATTCATGAGCTGTCATTGTAATTGCCAAAATCCCAAGGTTGCGTCATACTCAGGAACTTGACCATTACAGGGGGTAGCGACATGCGAGGCGATAGACAATTCGAACTCAGTTTGCAGAATGATTAAAATCACGTTTAATCACAGTTCAGGGTTGACGAGACAGACTAGTAAAGACGGTGATGACAGGAGGTAAATTACGGTAACAAAACAGTTCCCAGAATAACTGACGAAGTAGACTTGATGGTAGTAAAGTTCGTAGATGCGGCACAAATGAGTAGAACAAGGTAGTATAATGTAGTGGAGTGTAGTGAAGGTTCGAACTGAAAACGATAATTAAATACCATACAGCTAAGATAAAGCATTAGCTACATAAGCATATAACAGACATAATAAAGGCGGTTTTAGAAAGACTAATCGACATAACTAACAACTCGTAGCATAAAAAGAATGCTGAGGACATTTCATGCAAAGTACCGGAATAGTTGAAATAACAGAACTAAAACTACTAGCATCGAACGTATCTTGATCACGACAACAATAATTTGGTAAAGATCAGACAATTGGTTTCGTAGGGTAACAACACATGGACATTGACAACTAGTCACTGGCAGTGATAACAATGAAAGTAAAAGATAAGGAACTTACTTTGGTGACGACTCGCACAGACAATAGCAGAAGATAACTCAGTGCCTATAGCTGATTGATCCTCTGATCGTAGCGGTTGCGGAATAACTAACGATTACGGTTGTTACGAGTCGCCTTTTATACGCGCGCATACGTGATTATGCCTAGGGCGTTACTTGAAACGTGTAAACTACATCTTAGAAGTGTTGTTTCATTTCCTACACGAATTTAGCTTTGAGTAAGCATGAAACTGCAAATTCCTAACCCGATGCGTAATACATTTGAGCACGTTCTACTGAAACCAAAGCTATTGATTGTTACTAGAGAATGTCTTAAAATCAGGGAGCGTTTCAAAACTAACAGTCATATATAGGAAACCGCAATTGCTTAACTATTTAAGAGTGGCTGTCTGTAAGGATCGAGAATCGGCGGTCAGCGACCCATTTGGCGAATCCCTGATATTTTGCCCAAAGTTAGCCTTGGGTAGACTATTTTCAAAAATCATATTCAAAAGTTCCAACGATTTTGTTTATTTGTGAAAATTGAGAAAAATTAAAAGTGCAGTCAAAATGCGGTCAGAGTGCGGTTTTTTGGTTGATCAAAAGGTGCGATGATGAACCTCCGCCGAAGTCTTAAAATGAACTCAGTTGACCTCAAAATAACAAGAATTTCAAAGCAATCAATCTTCTACACTACCAATGTTTTAATCTTTTCAAATATGATAGTACAATGGTTTTTCAGGCCATTTAGAAAACACCTTCGGAGACCGCTTCCGATAGCGGCAAAATGTAGCTAATATTCATCAGGATAAAAATGTTCCTGGTATGTCAGTTTTTAACAATTAAGCATTGCAGAGCTAAAATATAGGTCTTAAAGATTTACCAAGTAAAGTTTCAAGGTCGAACTCGGAACGCTTCCCTTCGAAGGAATCGGAAGTCTGAGCAATATCAACGTGCAAAATGGCGCCGGATTTATGTGGATATTGATAACTTGTTATTAATATAAGTCTAGACCACAGCAGGGGAATCAGGGGGTCTGGTAGCTAGCATGATTTAGCCTTCTAGTACAAACAATGGAGGCATTGATATGCCTTAAGGTGCGTGAAAGATAAATTGTTGTATTATGCACTAAGCATGTGGCCATAGCCACGAAACCTGTACAGCCAATCATCTACCTTATATAAGTACAATCGCCTATTCAGCCTTATCTGTATATATCAACTGTGATCAAGCAGTAACCGCATTATTCGTTCCAGCACGCTATTGAAACAGCAATTTTCAGCTAAGGGTAGGCAAATTGTTTGTCATGTCTAAAACGAAGTTTACCGAAGAAGATATACCCGAGATACCAGCGGAGAGACGATTAGCAAAATGCCCCGGCTGCAAAGAGCCAGTGGAATCCCACCAGTGGGGAATACCGTCCAAATATTGCGAGGGAGTTGAAAAGTCTTCCCCCAAGAGACAGAAGAATGCAGACCTGAATGCGGATGGCGAGTCGCTCGACAGCTTAAGGGCAGAGCTTGAAGCTCTTACTCTGGAGGAAGAGGCTCTCCGCAGGCAAGATGAAGAAGCGAGACTTAAAGCGAGAATCGCAGCCAAGCGCGAGGCAATAGAGGAGCTGACTCGGAGAAGGGTTAAAGGACGTGAAAGCGGAGTACCGTTGACCAGCCATGAACTGCCGCCACTGCCCCTCGAGGCTAGCCGTGAAAACACGCCATTAGAAGACCTGTTGGCCGCAACTAACTTGGATTCTGCGCTCCCCACCACGTGGTTTCACCGCGCTGACACCTCAGCAATCTCACCCAGCACGCAATCCGCAGAAAACCACGCCAGCACGACGGAGATGTTTCTGAAGCCACGAGCAATCCCTAAGGGTGAGAAGCCTTTACTAATTGTAGATTTTGTCACTAATGTTGTTCCCCAAGATGAGGAAGAGACATTAGGCAATCAAGGGAACGCAAAGATTGTCGTCACGCACGGTCCAAAAAAAACCAAAATTAGAAACTGTCACCATGCCGCAGTGGGTGGTTGCGAACACGCGTATTCTTTATGCGTTACTATCGGAGCGCAAATTCGCTAACCAGGCTGCCGTTCAACACTATCTAGCTTATACGGTTAAGATAATGGAACTCTCCGCCAAGTATGAATGGAAGTCTATTTTGCTGTACGATAATGAATTTAGGAAGTTACAAGCTATCTATAATCTCCCTTGGAGTTTCGACTCCACCCACCTTCATACCGTCATGCTCCAACCCATCTCTAAGACTAACCCACCCATTAAATCCACGCCGCAATCTAATCCTAATTCACGCGCCGCATGGGCATCTTTTACCTCCGACGGCAGGATTATCTGCCGTAATTTTAATGGGCAAAAGGGGTGCACACTACACAGCTGTAACTTCGCGCACGTGTGCAACCGCAAAATCGCGGGCAAGGCGTGTGGTTTGTCCCACCCAGGCGCCTCCCACAAAACCGCAGATCCTACAAGCACGCAATGACTCCCTCTTCACAATAGCCCCTTGAATTGCGATCTTTGGCTCTCAGAATTACACGGCGATGAGGATAGCACTTTCCTCAGTGACGGCATTCGTAACGGCTTTCAGTTGGTATCGATCGGCACTACGTTTGAAGACATTGACCAGGATAATTATAAATCGGCTACTAATCCGGTCAACAGATGCACGGTGGAAGCCACCATCCGTGACGAAATGGCGAAGGGCAATTACGTTATCTCGGCAAGCAAACCACGCATTGTAAGCGCGCTAGGAGCTATTCCTAAACCTAATTCATCTGAAGTTCGGCTTATTCATGATTGCTCTCGGCCACACGGTCGAGCGGTAAACGATCACATTACATGCCAATCTTTTAAGTTCCAGACTCTCGACGAGGCCATTAAATTGCTGCGCCCGAATTACTACATGGCCAAGATCGATCTCAAACACGCATACCGTTCCGTCCCGATTCACCCGGCGAACTACCAGGCTACTGGCTTAAAATGGCAATTCTCAGGCGATGCGCAGTTTACTTACTTTTACGATACTCGTCTCCCGTTCGGGGCAAAAAGTTCCCCGGAGATCTTTCATCGCCTCACGCAATCGGTTCGTCGCATGATGGCAAAGCGAGGATTCCCCGATATCATTGTGTATTTAGATGATTTCTTAATCATAGGGGCATCACGCGAACAGTGTCAACTCGCTTACACTACCCTCCTGCAACTCCTTACGGATCTGGGCTTCACCATAAGCGCGCACAAGCTTGTGGCTCCGACTCAGCGCTTGACATTCTTGGGGATCCAATTGGACACCACAGTTTGCACAATGACCTTGCCGGGGGGGAAGCTGGCGGAGCTTGAAACCCTTGTTACCGAATTTCATTCCAAGCGCAGAGCAAGCAAAACCCAGTTACAGCGCTTAGCCGGAAAACTCAATTGGGCGTGTCGCGTTGTCTACGGCGGTCGAACCTTTTTGCGTAGGATCATTGACACCTTAAACTCGCTGCCTCCGTCGGGCAAGTTCACGCTCGATGATTCCTTTCGTACGGACATTGCGTGGTGGGTGAATTTTCTTAAGGTGTTCAACGGCACACGGCTGTTTCTCGAGCAGATGCCCACAATCGACGTCGTCACAGACGCTTGCTCTATCGCAGCCGGTGGTTACTTCCGAGGAGACTGGTTTTACCACCAGTTTGCTATGGACAGCCCGGCGTGGAGCTCGCTCCACATCAACCACAAAGAGACCTTGGCAATAGTCCTAGCAGCTACACGATGGGGCAGGTTGTGGTCAAACCAACGCGTTCTGATTCATAGTGATAACCAAGCGGCCGTGCACATTATCAACAAGGGTACTACCGCCAATCCCCTAATTATGCAGGAACTACGAGCGCTTTTCTGGCTTTCGGCTGTATATAACTTCCACATCACTGCTGTCTATGTCGCGGGTACGGCCAATACCCTTGCCGATTCCGTTTCACGCCTCCATGAACGTTCCGGTCTACTGAGCTTTTATTCATCCCTCTGCGACACCTTCACCCCCGCCTCAGCTTCTGCCATTCTGCTTGCAGATCATCTCTCTCCTGGTGCCCAACGATTCCTTTCTTGCAGATCCGCGGGACCCACATTTGGCTGCCCAACTCACTCGTGAGGTCAAGCAATATCGGTTACAGCTTTTTGCCGAGTCCACGAAGGCGACTTACAAGACACACCGCAACACATACTTCCGTTTCTGTCTCTACATGGGTTATACGCCGGTCCCGGTACACCCAGCCCACCTGCTTCAGTACGCCGCCTTCTTAGCCCGCTCGTTGAAGCCTACCTCAGTCAGGAGTTACCTTAACATCATCGGCATCCTACACAAAGAATTCGGTCTGCCCAACCCACTCCTAGATAATTGGCCACTGAAATCACTCCTCACAGGCATTCGACGCGCTCTGGGTACCCCGCCCACTCAGAAGTTACCAATTTCCCCTGACATCCTTCTGCGATTGCATAGCACCCTCGATTTTACAAACAGCGGTGATTCCTCGTTTTGGGCCATTTGCCTGGTTGCCTTTTTTGGCATGTTCCGGAAATCCCATTTGCTACCTACCTCACGTGTCAACTTTGACCCCTCCAAGCAGCTGACCAGGGCGGACTTCAAATTTTTCAGTTGGGGTACCCTCGTAACCATTCGCTGGAGTAAAACCATCCAATTTAGGGAACGGGTGGTTGA
>BLFK01000352.1:218660-238660 GCA_014634185.1 Astreopora myriophthalma | reverse complement strand
AAAACTAAGGGATTGGGGCGAGAATCTCCGGCTTCGCCTTTTTCTGTTTTTTTTTTCCTTCCGTCTTTTTTCTGTTCGTAGGCTAAGCTATAACATACTTTGCCCCCATTTTACAACATGAACGATATGGAATGTAATCGCAACGTGCTTTTATCTGGCATCGCCAACTTCTTTTTTTAAATAATGCATCAAGCTTTCTGTTCGTAGGCTAAGCTATAACATACTTTGCCCCCATTTTACAACATGAACGATATGGAATGTCATCGCAACGTGGTTTTATCTGGCATCGCCAACTTCTTTTTTTTAAATAATGCATCAAGCTTTCACCACTAGCAGCAAGCCAAGATGAATTAGTTTTTCGACGTACTCTGGCAAAGTTAACTGTTTTGACCATCCCATTCCTGACGAAGTAGCACGGCCTAGTTTTCCCAGGGCCACACACGTTGTTACGAAAGCTAGGACCCCGAAAACTCAGACCAAAGAACTAAGATCCCGAAAACGAAGACCCGTCATTTACTCTGATTTGTCACTTTCCCGCGAAACGATTTCGCACGACCATTTTTCCTCCGACCGCTTGTTTTTAGTTTCGCATCGCAATCGAAGGACTAAAGCGGGGAAAGAAGGACTTCTCGTAGTTTGATTTCCTGCTTGGGTCGTAATTTACCTTTGGTAATTGAGAAAACGAAGACCCCACACTATAGATCGAACAAATAGATGAAATAAATGCAGTTGTGTCATTTCCGCATCATTGCTTAGGCTGCCGGTGCAAACGGACGCAACAACTCCCAACATTGTTGGCCCAAGAATGTTGGCTAGCGTTGGCAGTGGTGTGCGAACGGACGCAACATGTAACACCCAACAATGTTGGCAGTTGTTGGCCAACAACGTTGCGTCCTTTTGCACGGAGTCTGAGGCCGTGTTCACACTTGGTGCCTGAGCACGGTGCTTGAGTATGGGTATTCGCTGGGTACGAAAGTGAATACTCTTTTTTCAACTACCCACACTAAAATGGACCGGAGCCGATACCGGCGAAAAGAAAGAAAATATCCAAGATGTTTGATATTGTCCTCATGTACGGCCTCACGAAGCGAATTTCTCACAGAACTCTGCGTCCCCGGCCTTTGAATAATTTTTGTCGGGTTTGTTTGTAACGGTATTAAATGTGTTGATTTCCAGTCGGGTTGTGGGAAGTTCAATTTATTTCAGAGAAACGGTTCCAAAGAGCAAGACCTAACATTGTCGCCCGTGTCAGGAGTTCCTGTCAACAAGATCGTCGCTTCCTCGACTTTATGCCAAAAGTGCAGAAGAAAGTTGGAAAATTGGATAACCTCCACAATTCCACAATCAACAAGCTATATTTTATGTGAACTTAAATTAAAAGAACAGACCATCGGAACAAGTTGAAATATCACCGACTTTCCGCATGCAGTGAATGAACCTCAGCAAAGCTCCCTCTAGATCTAGCTCGAAATTTCAGAAAACTGTGAATATAAAGCACTTCGAAAACCTGGCAAAAAATTAGCATCTGTCTCCAACCGTTTGTTTTGAAATCGGTTTTTCGGCTTTCAGATGATTTACCCGATCAGAACCTCCTTTACGTCATCGCCGTGTGTATTGTCCAATCAGAGAACACTCACTGCTCACTGATTATTGCACCAAAAACCGGTTCTGCAGACATTTATCGTTCATTTCGTGTCGTTACAGAGATCTTACAATACACCTGCTTTTTCCCAAAACGCAAAAGAGAAAACTTGGATAAAAGCATCCTGTCAAATGTTAACAAAATGAATGGCTGCTTACCCTAATTGTCGTATTCGCGGTGGCAAAGATTCACCTTACCACAAGGAGAGTGGCAGCGTAATTCTGTAGGTTATTGGGATCAGACAGCAGCTGGCTTTCTCCTTGAGAAAAAATGATATACTGAATGAGTGAATCGATATATATATATATATATATATAATGGACTACTGGATACCACATGTGTGGGATCATTCAGGGCGGCTACCTAGTCTTGCTTCCATCCTAGCATCAGCACTGCACTGATGAGGCCCAGAAGGCCGAAAGAGTACTGTCTGCAGTTATATATAGGAAAGCGAGGACGGACAACTTCTGACGGTAAAAAAACGTTTCCGTCTGAGACCTTCTTCAGATACTACAACGTTTGAATAAAAACGAGCTTTAAGTAATGGTCCGCTCAAGAACTAGGCAGGCCAAATGCAAAATCGGTTAAAAGGTGTTAAGTTTTAATTGTTATTTTCGATTAAATCGACGAATCTAATTGGTCGATATAAAAAAAATCGCCAAAAAAACAAGGAAAACTCCGACATAAACAACATGTTTTCACTTAGTTTTCCCCATGCCCCGGCCATCTCCCTCACGGCCAAAGTTCAGCATTGTTCTATGCGTGAAGCTATTTCACTAGGCTACTGTAAATCGACGAATCTGATTGGTCGATATAAGAAAATCACCAAAAAAAAAACAAGGAAAACTTCAACATAAACAACATTTTATCACTTAGTTTTCCCCATGCCCTGGCCATCTCCCTCACGGCCAAATTTGAGCATTGTTCTATGCGCCAAGTCTATGCGTGAAGCTATTTCACTAGGCTATTGTTCTTTTGCTTAGTTCTTGCGTGGACCATTACTTAAATGAGATTGAAGTGCCAGTCATTACGTAATTACGGGTGACAACTATCGAATAAGGTACAAGATTTCAAAAACGAACAGAAAGTGGTGCTAATTAATAGACGAGAAAAAACAAAATCAGCGAGGCGAAAAATACAAATGAATAGGCCGAAAAAATGATACTATGAAAATAATAGACAAAAGGTGAGAGATAAAAACTAAAAAGAAAAAAACCAAACTGGCTAAAACGGATGACTAGAGTAGCAACGCGTAAAGTTAAAGAAGAGCAACCCACCCTCGCGTAAACATCGACCATACCAAAATCCCAAAACGAGGCCTTTGGAGCCTGAAGGGCCGATAAACAACAAAATCTCTGGAGGGGCCTTTAAACAATATTAATCATAATAAGTTCCCCAGGCGGGGCCTTTGGGCCTACCCAACATCTAAAAGGCTGACAAAATACGAGAAAAGGGCCTTTGAATGATTAATCAGGAACGTAAACTGTGGGAGAAGAAATTAATTATAACAAATTCTGTTTTTTTAATGAAATTCCCTTCCTTTATTTAAGCCCTGGGGTACGAAAGAGAACAGCTGAGCACTCCAGTAAGACTGTTTTGTAATTAAAGGCCTATCGATCTCATCAGAGTTGTTAGGGGCCTGCACCTGATCAATACACTGAAATGAAAAATCACCTAGAATGTGTGGGATTTTGTTAAAATGCACTGCTACTTCGCAAGTTGCTTTGCTTGTGAGCATAGCAGACTTGTGATTACGAATCAGTGGTGGTAGATCCCACATATTGCAAGCGACATTTCGTGCAAGAAGCTAAATAAATGACCTTTTTCGAATCACAAGAAAGTCTGGATTTGGATGATGTTTTTTTTGCCCGTCTGAAAGCTAGGAAATGATTTAGATTCCGACAAAGGTCGCATCTATTTCTATCGCATTTAAAACATCCATTATTGTGATGAATTGTTTGTCCCCCTTCGGCAGTTTTGAAACAAGATGGTGCTAGCAATTCTTTAAGATTTTTTGACGGACGAAAAAGATGGTATGACAGAACCTCGAGGGGAAAGTTCTTTTAATTTAGGGTTGGATTGTAAACTAAACAATTTCTAATTATGTTGCCCACATCGGGAAAATCTGGATTAAGTGTAGCCGCAAAAGGAAATAATTTCTTCGCTTGTTTTTCCCCCGAGCCTTAAGTAAATCACGAGTCCTAAGTAAATGCTGTTGCAGCATTTTCATTGTTCTGTTCCAACTGCTGGTGGAATGCAAATCGGCCTGAGGACAACTGATCAGCAGAACGAATCTTCGCCAAATTTATGGGAAATTACGCTAAAACGGATTCTATCGCCGAAAGAAATGTTAACTTCTCTGCACCGAAAAAAAGTTTTCCGTCTGCATTTGAAGCGAAAAAAAAAAAGGAAAAAAAGAAAAAAAGAAGAAGAAGAAGAAGAAGAAGAAGATCAGTGATGCAATATAAGAGCAAATTTACACACACCAGTAATCTTCATCAAGAGTTAGAGCTTATGGAAATCAGGAAAGTGATTTTTATGAAGCCTACTGGGCCAAAATTCTTGTGTAATTTCTAGGTAAGTAGGAACCTTTCGGTGCCGCATGATCAGTATATTGGGGAACTCTCACGCAGTATACTCCATATTCCAAAATGCCCATCAATTTAATATTCTTAACTTCAACATTTGAAATAATAATTTACCCTGAACGAGCGCCAGCTGAGAAGGGTTAATTTGAATACAAGCCAAAAATCAAATCAAGACATGGCTGTCACTTTGTAATAAGATGCATATATTTCCATTTCCCTGCGTTAGTTGTTTTTGACAAGTGGCAATTGAAAATATCGTGAAAACATGAGCACTTCGTTTTATAGGGACAAGAGGGCTACGA
This sequence comes from Astreopora myriophthalma, assembly GCA_014634185.1. Classification (NCBI taxonomy): domain Eukaryota; kingdom Metazoa; phylum Cnidaria; class Anthozoa; order Scleractinia; family Acroporidae; genus Astreopora; species Astreopora myriophthalma. The sequence continues at coordinate 234,128 of BLFK01000352.1, read as the reverse complement.
CCCTGGCAGAACCGAATGCTGGTATTTGCTCTCGCATCAAAGGGAGCATCACCGCGAACGAAATTTCGTTTATGGCAGCCTTTGGACATGTGGCTCCTACTTTAGGCAAGACTAATTTTCTTTTGCTGTAGGTGAATATCAACCCGTTGAACTGGTTGGAGAATTGACAAACCAGAAATTCTCAAGTTGTAGTTATTTCAATTTCTTTTGTTCAATTGCGCGGCTATTCGACACCATAGACCGTTGAACAAGGCAACAGGCAGATACATAGACCACGGCCTCGGCAGACACGGTTTTCTTTCGATGTAACCCACCCGACGGATGAAATGCTGCTAATAATCGCTGTGAATCGGTGTCAGGCTTTTTGGACACCGTGAGGACCTTCGGTCAATATCAGCCCGACTTGAAGCTGCCAGTACGGCTGTCCTCGTGGAGCCGCATGGAGGGGATGGCTCGACAGACTGAAACCGCGACTCTTTTCGACAATAGAACAATGAACAAGGCATTACTGATGAAAACAAGACTTCTGCAGTCCCTCATAAGAAACACCCGGGGGGTACTCGATATATCCCTGGGTGGGGAGGTGCGGCGCGGCCCCTCATACCCTGACCCTGTTTAAGACAAATATCGCTGATTTTCCAACCCTATTTAAGACAGAATTCCGACTTTTGATACCCTGTTTAAGACATTATCAATGCCAAAGTCAACGGAAGTCAATATTAATTAACAAGAGCTTGTTGCTGTTTATCGTCCGAGAAAAGGCCAGTTTAAGACAAAAATTGATAAATCGCCACCCTGATTAAGACAAAAAATGATAAATTCAATACCCTGTTTAAGACAAAAATCCCGAAAAACATACCCTGGCTGGCCACACGTCCACATTAAGCCCTTATAAGGGAGTACCCCCCCCCCCGGAAGAAACATTAAAACTTCGTTTAAGGCTATTTGAACAGGTGAAAGCTTTTGGTGAGAATTAACCCATTTAAAGCTGTACAGCGTCACTACCGATGAATCGACAGGGTATTTCAGTAGTCAGCCGGCGCTAAAAGCATTTTTCTTGTTGTTGAGGCAAAACTCAATGATTGCAATGGTAAAAGTGCCAATCCTAAGAAAGATAGTGAATTATTATGGGAATTTGAGCACAATCCGTCGGGTACCTTAGTTTTACATCGTCCATGTTCTTAAAATGTAAATAACAATTTTATGACTATAGTTTGAAGCTTCGAGACAAGTAGGTTCACACGAGTGTCAAGAAAAGGTATCAGCATACGCTTCACGTTTTATTTCACGGATCCATGTAAACTGGCGACACGGCGAGGCATTTCTGCAAACGCCGTAAAGTGTCGATCTTCTAAGTGGAACAGTAAAGTTGTTTTCCACAGCCAAATAAGCTGTCTATATTTACATCTAGTTATAGGCCAAAGTATTCGATTCCGCGTTCCGCGTAAATATGATACCAGTCGGCGTGGACAATGAAACTTTCACTGTAAGTTGTTTTTTATCCGACCAATCCTCATCAATCTAGGTCGAATTTTAAACTCACGCAGCGTTAGTCGTAGGGGCGCGTGAGCAAAAGTAGAAGGAGCAAGACAGTTTGGCAGGGGTGTCTACCATACAATTATCATCAGCCTCGTCAAAAAGGTGACAGCGTTTGCATCAATTCATGAAGGCAGCTGCTTATGACTCGACCAAGGTAAAGTTCAAATGACAACCTTGGAAGAGACCCCGCATTCCTCAATCCAGTTGCAGTTTATATTTCTTTTCATTTTCCCCCAAAACTTGAGGGATAACCATCCAACGTCACAAAAAATGGTAAATAGCTTATGTAAGGGTGAATGCCGTATTATGAATTAGTATAGGCAAAGGCGAACAGTCTGCGCAGTCACTTGCATGCAGAATCAGTGCATTAAGTCGAGAAGTGTTTACTTACTGTTGCTTGTGAATTTTGATGTATTCATTTGAAGCTTGTTGCCATTTCGTTGATAAAAGCTGATGGCCGGCAAACTTCCATAGTTAAACCGGATGAGGTAAAACTTTATTTTCCGGAAAGGAAACCAAATAATTTTTCCTTTTTCTCTCTTTTTTTATTTTTTCAAGGAGGACATTTTGAGAGCAAAGACTGCCAAACTAACATCTTTAGGCCTGCAATTATTCCTAGTCTAGTGATACATCAACCAGCGAATATAGATATTCCACATAGGAATAAGAACTTCCTGTGTTAACACAAAACATTTAAAAGAAAACATTGAGCTACCCTGTAATAAGGATAATAAACCATTATTATTATTATTATCATTATTAAAATTAAAGGTTTTCAAGGTAACGTCTCTCTATCGTGAAAGCATCATGTGAAAACGTCAAAATAGGACAGCATTTTAATTTCACTAAAGACAAGACCCTTTAAAAGAAAATTACCCTTTTCATTACCGTGAAATTCCGGCCGTGTCAATATACTGACAGGAATTTGTTTTTAGACCTCATCTGTTCCTAGACCTTCACAGTGCTTTCTTCGGTAGACAAGATGCTAACTGTGCAATTTAATTTGCGGGCAAAATGAAAACAAATTTTCGTTGTTTTTCCCCCTGAGGTTTATTTTCATTATAACCTTACCAACAAAAGAAAGAAAAACGCTGTTAACGTGAAATGCAATCCAAGTACAGCCACTCGTTTCCGGGAAACAAGTTGCTGTACTTTTCATTCTTTTCAAAACAACTCAAATAGTAACTCAAATAGATTTGCACGCCCTGGGCGATGACCTCCATCTGTTATTTCTGAAACGAACTGCGCTTGAAAAGGGGAAGTTTACACACACACGGGACATCTACACAATACATGTTTTCTTCAGAGATTGACACAGGAGACTACACATCAAAGCCCGTTTAGTCTAAATATTGGTTTGTACCATTGCGATCAACCTGAAGCAGACACATACATACCTATTTGAGTATAGCATCAAAGAGAAAGCGTGAACTAGAATTGGCAACTAGAAAGAAAAAGCAAAGGTTAAAAAAATTCACGATAAAGGAAACGAAATATTTTTAATTGTGATTATTTCATTTAGCTTATTTCACGAGCACTTGTGATGCGAGAAATATCGAAAAAAACTAAAAAACCGTTTTTCAATAAACGGCAATATTTAAAGCTCCAAGCGTGTGGGGCAGTGTATAGAAAGTAACAGTTCAAATCAACAGAACACCTTACTGGAGGAGACAACCAGTTGGCCATTTACAAAGCGAGATGGAGTTGAATTCGCACCACCGATGACAAATCTGGATCCAGTTGGTGGTCGGAGCGGGATTTGAATGAACCCGGAAAATACGCGTACAAATCCAGCGCCCTAGCCTCTTGGCCACACCGCCTCTTAGTGTGAAGGTTATCTTCTTGGTTTTGTTGTATTTTCCATTTTGCGCATAGATAATTTAAGTGATTGTATGGCAGCGTTCATTTCACATTCAGGCTTTTTCAGTGTTTAAACCGCACAGTAACTTTATTGTACCTCCCTACCTACCGTTGGCTGTAACTAGGCGTAAACACGTGACGTAAATACAATCAAACGTGGTACGTTTGGACATTGTGAGCATAATAGTGAGGCAAGAGCACTGAGCATTATGCCAGCATAATAGTAAGAAAAAATCCCCACAGAGAAATAGACTAGGGACTAACACTGAGCTGAGTAAATTGACATAATTAATATATAGAGCTCCGTGGGGATTCGCCAATCGCCATGCAAGCGATTGTATTTTATTTCAGGTAAGGAATGAGTGATTCGAAGGGGAAAATTTGAATATAATAGTGTGACTCTTTGAGCATAATAGAAGGACGTTTTCAGCATAATAGTACGAGCATAAAGAATTAGCCTAACAGTGACAATTTTAAGCATAATGTGGACAGCCCTACACAGCGGTCTGTTTTACGGCTCGCAAATTAAACCAACTTAGGAGCCACTTTCGCGAAAAACAGAAGCACAATATAAATTATTTTAAGAGATATCTTGCTCTCACAGTCCTTTTTGCTGAATGTTTGATGACAAAACAGCCGATTAGATCATGCTTTGATGTTAAGTTTTTACACCTAACATCAACAGACGGTATTGTAATTTGCTGTGTACCTGCGTGTGTGGCTCCCTCCACCAACTGGTTTTAAATAACCGTTTAATTCTAAATAACCGTTTTATTCGAGTCAAAAGCGAGTCATGTGTCCCAAAAAAAAAAAATATCAAAAACCACTTCATGTAGGGCACTTGACGTATCCTTCACATCATTCTCCCCCTTCTCGATGGGCCAGTAGGCTCATCGAACCCATAACATTTATACTTAATGTTCTCGGAGTTCCTTAGTATGGTTCAAAGTGCTCTCAATGTTTCTAAATGCTCATAACGTCAGTGTTCTCAGTGTTCATCTTGTCTCCTGGCTGCTGCGTCCTCTGCGACACATTCTAACGGACAAATCCTGGCAATTGGTCTGATCAAGGCATTACGACCCACTTGCACTTTCACTGCTCGAACATGCCTGTCCTTTCCAGGGTAAACCTCCTGAACTCTACCCAGGGGCCAATGTCCACGAGGCGTGTCCGGGGCAATCACTAGAACAACATCATTGACCTGGATGTCTTTCTGTTCCTTCTGCCACTTTGTCCTACGGTTGAGTGTTGGTAGCCATTCTCGAAGCCAGCGGTGCCAGAAATGCCGCACCAGCTCTTGTAGACGTCTCCAACGCTTTTGCAGGCTAAATTGGCTACTGTCAACTGTTTCTGGAGCGAAGTGACCCCCCCACCTGTCAGAATAAGAAGTGATTAGGAGTGAGTGGTACATCATCTAAGGGGTTTGCTGACTGGTACGTTAACGGCCTGGAGTTAATCAGAGCTTCGGCACCCGTAAAGGCAGTCGTCAGTTCCTCGTCTGTAACATCTGCACTCCCCAGTATTGCATATGCTGCTCTCTTGGCCGCTTTAATCATTGTCTCATGGACCCCACCAAAATGGAGAGCCAGAGGGGGGTTAAAGTTCCACTTCACACCTCTATTTGCAACGGAACTTGCAATCTTGTCTTGGTCCAGTTGTGCAACTAGCTCCCTCAGCTCTCGCTCCGCTCCAACAAAATTACTCCCATTGTCAGATATCATCTCCTCTGGTAAACCTCTTCGATTTGTCATACGGAAGAATGCATTCAAGAAGGAATCTGTGTCCAGCCCGTATGCCATCTCCAGGTGAACAGCTAGCGCTCGTGACAGCAAGCATGTAAATAAGCATAGGTAACGCTTGGTCCTCCTATTGCCCCTTCCTTGTACGGTCACAAATGGTCCTGCAAAGTCGACTGCCGACCGGGCGAACGCTCGCAAGGGCAATTTCAGTCGGATCTTTGGTAGTGGGGCCATTATCTGCTTTGCGGCCTTTGCTTTCCTTCGTTGACATTCGCAGCATTCTCTTTCCACCTCACGAATCTCTTCTCTTGCCTGCATGATCCAAAATCGGGCCGACAGCAATGACAGCGTGTGATTGGTTCCCGCTGAGTGGTTGCTCCCTTCATGAAAAGATTTCACAACCAGCCTCGTCACCGAGTTCTTCCTTGGTAGAATGACGGGAACCTTGCATCAAATGGCAAATAGTTAGCATAGCGTAGTCTGCCATCCGATCGGAGTAGGCCATCTTCGTCCAGGACTGGCTTCAAACTCAATAGCTTGCTGTTTGATGGAAGAGCCTTCTGTTTTACCAGCGCCTTGTAATCTTCATGAAATGCTTCCTGTTGTGCTTTCCTGATGATTTCGATTTCCGCATCTGCGATTTACTCACAACCCAGCTCCCCGTAACTTCTCTCATTGATACATGTCCTGCAGTTGTTCACAAATCTCCCAACCCATGCTCTAACTCTCACTAGTTTTCTCCAACTTGAAAATCTGCTGGGCTGCAAACGGGAAGGTGTCTCTGGCATCAGAGCAAACAGGGTTGATTCTTGCACTGGCTCTCCGGACGTCTTCATTTTCTTCCGTACTTCCACTGCTGCTTCGGGACTTGGATCAGTCTTTGTCTTTGGCCACGTTTCTTGGTTCCTGCTCAGAAAGGTCGGTCCCCGCCACCACATCTCACTTTGTTTCAATTCAGCAACTGCGGCTCCTCTAGTCGGAAGATCAGCTGGGTTCTCTCGAGTGCTCACATAGCGCCACTGACTAGGACTACCTGAATCATGTATCTCCCCAATCCGATTTGCCACGAATGGCTTGAAGTTCCGACTGCGGCCTCGAATCCACCACAAGACGTTCATGCTGTCGCTCCAAAATGTCAGTTGGTTCCTGTCAAACTTGAGTACCCTTGCTATAGACAGAGCCAATCTCAATCCCAAGACGGCTCCCATTAGTTCGAGCCTACGAATGCTTGTTGCTGACAAGGGTGCTACCCGTGTTTTAGAGGCCACTAAGCTGGTCGAGACTGTGCCATCCTTGTAAAGGTATCTTGCATACGTCGCCGCTCCATATGCATCAGCTGATGCGTCAGTAAAGGTGTGTAGGGTTACTGCCTCAACACTACGATCTAATTGCAAACAACGGGGAACTTTGACATCTGATAACTCCCTAAGCTCTTCAAACCACCTTTTAGCTCTTCTAGCTTGGCTTTGGTCTAGTAGGTCATCCCAGTCTAATCCAAAGGTCCACATCTCTTGAAGAAGTATCTTTGCTCTAATCACGTAAGGTGCTAGGAACCCCATAGGATCAAACAACATGGCTATTTTGCGCAGAAAGTTCCGTTTGGTTAAGGGATAGTCATCCTCAGGTGGGTTCGCTTTGTAAGTAAAAACATCTTCTTTAGCCAGCCATAACACGCCAAGTGTCTTTACCGAAGGCAAATTTCCTTTGTCTAAATCAACTTCAGTGGCTCTGTCTACTTCTGGAATCTTCTCAAGTACTCGCTCAGAGTTTGAAAGCCATTTCCTTGCGTGCATACCGGCTGACCCCCGACAGTTTTGACAACTGATCATACAGTTCTAGGCATTCCTCATCACTAGGTGCAGAGTCCCTACTATCATCCATGTATGTTGACTCCAAGATCGTTTCAGTAGCTTTCGGGTACTGTTCCCTGCTCTCCATTGCGTGCTTCCGCGAAACAAACTGTGCTTGATAGGGGCACGAATTGACACCAAAGACCAAGCTATTAAATTGGTACTTTTCGGGAGGCCTTGACTGATCCAAATCTCTCCATAAGAAGCGATGAAAAGGTCTACTCGATGGCTCCATCCCAATTCGCAAGTACATCTCAGCAATGTCACAAACGAGTGCGACTGGGAATCTCCGAAAACGAAGCAGCACATCAAAAACATCACGTTGAAGCTTGGGTCCTTGATAAATAACATCATTCAATGATACACCATTGCATTTTGCAGAAGCATCAAAAACCACGCGAGTCTTAGTAGTCATCTTCTCTGGTCTCACAATTGCGAAGTGAGGGAGGTACCAGGCTTTCTCATCCTTTTCCGAGGGCACCACCTTGGAGATATAGACTTTCCTCAAGTACCCAGTGATGACATTAGAATATGCTCCAGACAACTGTTGATCCTTCAAGAGCCGTTTCTCCGTGCTTAGCAATCGATTTACTGCCATGTCATAGTTGTCTGGCAATTCTGCAGCATCTGGTTTCCACGGCATGGCAACTCCATATCTCCCTTCTTTTTTCAAATCCTTTGATGACTAACTCTTCTTCTGGTCTAAGTCTCTCTCTTTTTGTCTCTGATCCACATGCCTCAATCTCCCAAAACGTTTGTAGAACAGAAGTTAGCTCCTTCTCCTGCTGATGTACAAAGTAGGCCATGTTAAGATGGGTCAAAGGTGTACCACCAGCAATCACATCTGCCGCCCCGATGCATGTCCAGCCCAAAGGTGTCAGTCGGGCCACAGGCTCACCAGGTTGCCTACAAATGTCCTTAATTGAACAATGCAGTTCCGCATAGTCTATCCCAATCAGCATGTCAACGACTGGTCGAGGACCAAGATCGGGGAAGTTAATGCCTTGTAGATGCTCCCATTTTGCAGCTTGCACTTTCCAGTTGACTGGCCGCATGTTTCCAGTTACTCGTGTTGCGGTATAGGCTGAAATCCTTACATTAGTCCTGCCATCCACACCCTGCAGGTCAAACTCCACCGGCATGGTCTGGAAGGAATCTTCTCCACCGTTGAGGACGTTAACAGTGAAACCCTGTGGTATTGATGGCTGTCAAAGAACGCACAATAGATTGCTGCATGGAGGTCTGGTAACAAGAAATGATTTTGCTGATGACCAAGTGAACCATGGGCCGGAGATAGCAGACCAGGAGCCGGAAAGAGCGTTGGTTACTGAGATGGGACATTCACAGAGCGGAAATGTTCCAGCCAGTCCTAGCACGGTGGGGGAGCGCAGGGTTTTGAACGAGAGCGCCTTAACAACAACAGTGATGACTTCGAAGCCCCCAGAACAGACACATTTTGTGGCTTTGCGTACGGTACCGGTAGTTGTGAAGAATGGAGGGCGGAGGTTGGTCTTGAACGCGTTGTTGGACGATGCTAGTACCAAGACTTACATAAACGGTGATGTGGCCGCTGAGTTAGGGTTGGAGGGAACCATGCAGAAGATACTCCGGGCACAGCGGTCGCTGGTGTGATTTCTTCGCAGACAACAGAAGCAAACTCTCAGTTGTTTAGCTCTAAGCCAACGGCTTTGGACGTCCATTTTCTTAAACTCTTCACAACGCCACAGGGGGTGGTCTTTCCTGCAAAACTCACAGTCAAGGTTTTTAGCCTTTCCTGGTGCTCTTGTCTGTCCAAAGAAGGTCTGCACTCCTTCTCTGCGCCTTCCGGCAACTCCACATAATGTCTCTGCTGCAACAGTCTGAAACTCAGCTTCTTGAATGATCCCCTCTCGAAGTGTTTCAACACACTCTGATTTCTTATGTTCAAACACCCATCTGTTGTAATTAGCAAGCATCAACTCGGTCATTTTCTTCTGTATCTTAATGTACAAAGACCCATGGCCAAGTTCCTCGTGTCTTCCAGCTTCTTTGAGATTAATAACGATCACATCTAGGAGATCTGCTAATCTATCCAGATCTTTAGCATTACCAGTACGAATAGGTCGGAACTGGTCTAATTCCTCCATATACAAATTGATCTGACGACGCTGTCCACCATATTTTCTCTGTAATCTGCTCTTAGCTGTTTCATACGCTTCCGGTGAATGACCCAGGCTCTCGACCGCCTTCAATGCTTCCCCGGACAGGTACTTTTTCAACTGTAACAATTTATACTCTGCAGTGGCCGGGGCCTTGTCAACACAAGCCATGAATGCGGCTTTCCAACTCCCATAACACCGTTTGTCTCCACTGAAGACCGGAATTGATACTCTCGTTAATTGTTTCCACATATCCTTTCCAAGCTCATAATTGGACGATCCATCTTCTTTGGTTTCCGACTTTGTATCATTCTTTGGCAACGGCGGGCACGATAACCCAAGTTCCTCATCCATGGCACCATCGAGTTTGCATAATTTATCTGTAGCATCTTGTTTTGCCGGGGATAACTCTTCCTTAGCTTCTCGAATTTCGGTTTCCATCTCCTTCTGACGGTTTCCTTCTGAAACCACTTCATGTAGGGCACTTGACGTATCTTTCACATCACCAACGGTTGTTGTTTTCGTGTTCGTACTAAAGATAAAAGTCACTGAGAAGTGTTCTCTATTCGGCTGAGGGAAACGAAAGATATTAGAACATTTATCTACACCTGTCGATATTTGTGGGTGGTTAATTTAAATGGTAATAAGAAAGAAGTAAGATATTCGGTCTTATCTTTGCCATCAGGAAACGGGCAGTGCGGCCAACACGGCAGCACGGCGCAAATTTAACGAGGCAGAGTTAAAGATTCAGAGTGGGGCAATCGGTGAGTAGATTTCGCATATCATCGCTTATTCTGCTCGGAATTCTGCTTGGGTACCTAAATTCTGCTAGCCTGCATTGCAGGCGTCTTATTGGCGAGCGCGAGTTACCTTTCTCGAGTACAATTATTCACGGAGCCGCCATGTAAGGTCTTCGCAAGTTATTTCTCTCGTCAACCCTCCTCTGCCTCAAAATCTTAAGATGGCGGTCAAACATTTCACCTAGAAGTATACTGAGCGCTCGCCCACTAAAATACGACTGCACCGCAGGCTTAAATTCTGCTGAAATTCTGCTTGGTACCCCAAACATTTTGCAAAGCTAAATCACTATTTCATTTCAATACATTCGTCGAAACGGTGAATTTTTTCCGAGGATCTTAAAAAAAGGAACAGCCAGCAAATGCATAAAGATTGCGTAAAGACAGAAATTAAAGTGATCGATGTATACAACCTAAGTCATGAGTTGCCAGCAATTTCAAGACATGTGATATGAAGCTGTTCTAGTTTCCAGGGCTCCATTTCTCGAAGGCGCGGAAAGCCATTTGTGTACCTACGATCCGCTTTTCCTAGAAGGCTGGTTCTTTGAAATGTTTTCAAGTTAGTGGAGGAAAAAGGAATGGCAAGGTTTCATGCTTAGAAACGCTTTTTGTTTTTAAGACACAGACGGAATTGTGGCACCCAAAAGAAGCCAGAAAACGTTCGGGTCGTTTGACAAACGGAAGCCAGGCGAAAACATTTTTGACAGTTTGACGGCCGCAGTCCGCAGTCCGCAGTCCGCATTCCACCAGATCATATATTAAAGACTCAGCACAGTCGTGGTTATGGTATTGTAACATTAAGGATGCTTCGACATACTCCTCTAGGGCCAGGTCCTGTCGGTCAATGAAAAGACACGTTCTGCTTCAGCTGAACATGGCTACCATAACGCACGCACGTACGCACGCGCTTGCGCACCAGCGGGAAACAAAAAAGATATATTTATTTAATATATCATTCATGGCGAAAAGCGTCTTTTATACTTGAATCGGCGGGTTTGACAGAGTTCTCATTACGTTGCTTTGATTTTACGGTAGAAATACTGAAAAAAGAAAAAAAATGCAATTGTTAAACCTTCTATCATACTTACAACGTAACTGAGTTACTAAATGCTAAGTGTTGTGTCATGTTTTGATTTATGAAACTATTCCCTGGGAAATGTGGGAAATGGCATTTCCGAGCACCTAAAAATAAAATTTCCTGAGGGCCATGCCCCAGACCCCCTTAGCGGCTAGCGCCTTTGGCGTTCTATGAAAATGTCCAAGGGTGCGTGCTTCGTGAAAACTGCACGCTGTGCGCCTGTATGCGTCTTGCCATGTGCTATGTTGGTAGGTTGTTCTCATGCCTCACCCACCATTCGAGCGCATCAACATGCACAAGAGATCCATCGACTTCGGCGATATATCGTGGCAACTCTGCTACCAGATTGTCAACATCGTCTCACCCACAAATTTCTTCGACGTTGACGGGATCTGGACGTTGATCATTCACTCTCATCCAGGATAACACAGTCGAGCAGCTTTGAAGCATGCTAAGTCTTTTGCTAAAATACGGACTGTAGCAAAATCAAAGATGAAGTATTCAAACACTGGCTTAACGTATTCGATACCTGGATTTCCAGGCTGAGCTTGACCAATCTGTAGCTATACTCGCCTAACATCTAATTTGGCACTGAGGCGGCGTATTCTCACGAACCCCACGGAGATGAGTGATGACATCTTAAGCCTTCACTGCTAAGGTGTCCCCTTCCAAGTCGTAAGTCGCCTTCACCAACGGCTCCCGAACGTCAATGGTCGCGGCTAATTCCCCCTTCATTCGAATCTCGTCAGTTCCAAAAATTTTGTTACTGCTGCTAACGTCTTCATTTTCAAGTTGAAAAGGCTGGATGTTAGGGTACGAGAGAGATATAATCTTGCATCATCCCCCACTTGCCCACCATTGGGTAGTTTGGGGGTTCTTTCCAGTACCGGCTTTCCCGAGCAATCTAGCTCTTGGCATGGGGAATGTGAGAATAATGAAGTCCAGTTGTTGGTAAAAAGTGCAAGAATGGGTGTGCTGAGCGTTTGCCCTAACGTATGATCTAAAGTACAGCCTACAATGGGGTTACCAATTTCGATATTTAAAATTCAACTTCAAATGATAAACACGACTTCGAGGCTCTGGGGAATAAACTAAGAATTTGTATGAGCTTTTTTCGTCGGAGATGATGCCTTTTGTCCAATGACTGCCACAACTGGGCACGAACCCCTATATAAAAACGGCGACAAACCTAAAGATCTAAGACCCTATATAACTTCATGTACAGACAACACCCTATATAACTCTGGGCTGTTATGTAAGGCCACAATAAATAAACGATAACTCGCCAGAACCAGTAGTATTAATAGTAATAATATTAATGATGATAATAATGATAATGATCACAATTATGAGGGTTTGATTGCAGATGATTTATAGAAATACAAATTACAAATTAAAAAGATCGAGAAAGTAAGAATACTAGAAACACAAGTATATGAATATACTTGCGTTTTCGTGTTCTATTGTGAAACGGTTGTTTCCCAATCCAATAGAACACGAAAACCCTGAACAATCCAATTAACCAAAAACTGTTGATCCCAGTAGAACAGGACCTAAGAGTGAATTTTAATGTATCGAAATTACAAAATTTTACAAAATTCTCCAAATACCACTCGCCGCTTCGCGGCTCGTGGTATTTTGGACAATTTTGAAATATCACTCGCGGTATTATTGCCAAATACCACTACAGGTCATGCTATTACCTATACAAATAGATCCCCGTTTTCAGTGCTCCGGGTTTGGTATCCATTGATAAAGAAGACCTTGTATTTGTGGCCATACTGCTGTGCGTTGGTTTACGAATGATTTCCGCGAACAGCTGCTTCCTGGATTGTAGACTGAAGTGAAGACAAACGGGAGCGGTCACTTGGAACAACGAAGGACTGAATAAGCCGCAGATAATCAACTCTTGCACGTTTAATACCGTAGAACATATGAACCTGTCAAAAAAAGACCCTCCCGTATCCTGGCGAACAAAAACTATTTTTCTTTATGATGGTTATCAGATAACACTCACACCTTTTTATTTGAGACAATCACATTGGTTTGAGTATGACGGAGATATTTCAGGGACAACAAAAATGGATAGACGTTTATCATAAAAAAGTAACTGAGGCCGTATTCCAAAATTTGTACATTTTGGGGCACTTTTCTTATATGCACTATTCTTAAAGCAAAATCCACACTTCCGCCCTTCCTCCACTGAGCCCTGCAAATATTACAATTCATTAATCTCTTTTTCTTTTCACCATGCTACAGGCCTCTGATAAATAAGACAAGGCGCTGTCATTTGATAAATAAATAGGTAAATAAACAATGAACAATAATGGTAACAATTAAGTCAGCAAAGATAATTAAAACATGTTGATTGCCACAGTTTATAATGTACTGACTTGAGAATGTTCCATTTTTGCACCACACTTGCATATTGTTTTACAAGCCTTTTACACGTCTGTGCACTCAGCGATGTTTTTAACTATTTGGGCGACCTGTGTGAATACATACTGATGGAGAGAGCAGAGAAAAGAGTGGAGACAACGCTTCGTGAATAGTGATGCCGACCGTAAAATATAGTTCCCACAGGGTTGCATTCTTTTGTTCGGACATTATTCTCTCAAAAACAAAACCTTCCAACAGCATGATCAACAAGAAGAAAAGAAAACAATAACAACTACAATTAACAACACCTTTATGATCTCATAGAATAACTTTTATGGTATCCTTCATGCTTTTCAACCTCACTGACAATCCTAAGTCACTTATGAAGGAAATGAATAAACCATTTCCGCCAGTTCACGTTAGCCTCTTTTTCAAAGCGAGTCCAATTGCAAGTTTTTTTTTGAAAATAAAAATTAGTTTTACTATGCATATGTATGAAAACTCATCTTCATCAGAAAGACCTCGCACTCAGACTCGCTTTGAAAAAGAGGCTAGAGATGACATGACCGAGTGTAAGAATGGGCTCTACCCAATTAAGTTAATTTCCATGGATGAGACTATCTGACCTGAGAACCTGTCCTTCGGTATTGTTCAGGTTGTTGTGTTGTGGATTTATTCAATCTCGTACCCAGCGTCCTCGGGCTCTTTGGTCAGCGGGTGGGCGCCCGGAGAGACTCTGGGATAATGGACGCCATTTTCCCATAAAATCTGGGACGGTTTCTTTAGAAGTTGTTAAGTAACAGCCAATCAAAAAATTCGAATTTTTTTCATTATCCCAGAGTCTCTCCTGGCGACAACCCGCTGACCAAGGAGCCTGAGGACTCTGGGTGCGAGATTGGGATTTATTTACCCACGATCATGGATTTCTTTTTTGTTTGCTTTTTGCGAGTTTTAAACTGTATAACACACAACAACAGCTATGATTTGTTTTGCAGTGGCCCCTGTGTTTAGCTCTTAGGCCAGATTATGTAGACAGCTTCCTACCGTTCTAAATTTTTAATTGTTTTTGTAAATACAATCCCCTTCCCCCTCTCCTCCCACCAAACACACACCACAGCAACCAAGATTTCTTTCATCGCAGCTCCTGTGCTGAGTTCTTGGGCCAGATTTTGTAAACAGCTTCCTCCGAAATGGTAACTATACTGTTTTCATCACTTCCCTTTCAAGTTTATAACGTTTCTTGCCCTCAGTTCGGTTCATGTGATTTGTGATGACAAATACAACGCTCCTTGCTGATAAGGAATCTCAAATGATATTAAAAATAACACAAGAAATATTATATATCCAAAGAACAAGCGAACCTCAGCCGATATATTTTAAAACTTCAAGCAAGTTTAAGGTCTTTAAGGGCGAGCTGTCATTTTGGATTCACTCAGGCACTCCATCCTGCATATTAAATTTCTTCATGTTTTAGTTTTTGTTTCAGGGGAAATAACCGATCTTTCGATTTGCACAGCTACCTAGCGTGCGCGTGCGGGTGACAGACTTGATTTATTTACACGATATGGACAATCAATTATAAACCGCAACAGGAACACCACGCTCGGGCTTACCGTCTCGGCTTCTTTGGACTCGATCTGTTGCTTGCATGCAGATCAGCAAACCTCTGAGGACCTGGATCAGAAACATGGCTACATAGTCTGTAAAAGTTGGCACGGAATGAAGCACGAGGCGCCAGCGATGGCACGAGGCGGCAACGACTGACAAAGTTTTCATTCAAAACTTATTTAATGGTCAGTCATGTGCTTAGTACTTTTCCATCGTGAACCACAAGCGTTTTTCGCCAAATAATATCGATATGATGGGCGTAGGCGAGAGAAGCATATGGCAGTTCGCAAAATGGTGGACATCACTTGAGGAAAGCAAGTTAACAGCTGACTAACGATGGTCATGTATGGGCTCCTGACTCAACTTATATGTTATGACAGCCTTATTGCTCTTATAACTTTGCTTTCATTTTTTGACTTTTTTGACTCGATTTACGCGATTTGGCCGTTATGTCGGATCTGGGGGGAGGGGGGGGGGGGG
>BLFK01000352.1:192513-218642 GCA_014634185.1 Astreopora myriophthalma | reverse complement strand
GCTTGAAAACCAATCGTGTAAAACTGCGATTCTCTTCGTCTGAAAATCTGGACTTTTACTAACTAATTGCTAAAGTTTCATGCCTTAAAACGTCTTCCGTTTCAAGATACAAATACACCCGAAAAGTTTGTGGGCCCCGAAGAGCCATTTGTAAAACTACAATCTGCTAATTCTGGAAGGCTGGTCCTTTGACAAGTTTTAAAGTTAGGAGAGGAAAAAATAATTGGCAGGGTTTTCTGTTTATGAACGTTTTCGTTTTTAAGTTACAGCGGGAAATTTGGCACCCGGCAAATAGGCCCGAAAAGTTTCGGGTCCTTTCAGAGCACGCCTGCCGGGCAGTAAAGGCTCGGACGCAGGTTCCGTTTTGACTTCAGAGTGCGTTTACTATATGGTTTCGTTTCTCCAGCGCCAAGAGACTACAAACTAACAATCGCAGCTGAAGTAAACCATCACTGGCGGAGCAACTGCTACCTTCAATTTTTTTTACTTCTAGTAAGAGTCGTAGGATGTATGACACACCCATACTGGTCGGTTAACACTAGTTTTTATGGCTCAAATGACCTTGAATCCCGTTGGTGAAGACCATTTTGAAACTAAAAAGTATATGTAGCGGGAAACAGTGTTTCTTGGGAAACACGGTGCACGATTGGTTTTAGTGAAATGTGACAAATGAGTGATACACAGGTCACAGTTTAGGGATGGGTGTATTTTCCCAGCGAGCCTAGCCTCATTTTTACGGCGTTGTTCCAAAAAGCTTTTGGCAAAGGTCGATCAGTCGCTGGAAAGTCACTTTTTGTTTTTTGGTTTACAGAGTGAGACTGCATGTCCTATACCCCGCCTGTTAAACAGTAGCACTCGATTACCGATTCACAGCAATGAGTTTATTATGCAATTAGTGTTTTTTGCCCATTAATGCCTTGGCCTGAGGGGGTCTGTGGCTCCGCGTAACACATCCGTTAACACTGGATTTACTCATTATCCTGCTTTGCTTGTTTGTCCTCTCTTACAGTGTGTATAACAGCACCAAAGCAGATTACACATACGAAACCCATGACAACAAACAACCAGGTATTCATACTTGACGACTGAGTGTCTAAAAACAAAAACAAAGGAAGACAAAAAGAATTAAACATAGGAAGACGGAAAACAGTTTGCAGACAATACAAAATCAAACTGAGGTGATTTCCACCCGAGGTTTTCATAGTAGACCTATCCTTTCTCTGGTCGCGTCGAGGCCAATTTGGCGTGATCTGTGCCATACCTTTAGGTACAATATCAAGGCCAGGTCTAAAACACAGACCACATTCCTTGCGTCAAGAGTCACAGGTCAGTCTTTTATCGATAAATGAACAAACAAGAGAGTTTTCCATTGATTTTGGATAATAATTAGGATTACAAGACTCTGCTTGTGGTGTTTATTTAACCGCAGCAAATGTGACTTGCAGAATATCACTTACGTTTTGAAGTCACATCCATTTATATCAGTAACAAATAGCACTGTGCTAAAGAGTTGATATTTCCACTGAATTCCTCGCAATGACCAGGAACCGGGGGTATATTTTACCGCCCGTTTTGATAAGTTTTTGGTAATCGACGAGGTAAATTATCGTACCTTGGTAAGGCTTCGATTCCGCCTCATTTTCTGGTTCATCTTCCGAGCTGTGCTCGTAGTCCCGTAAAATTACTATTGGACCTTGCTGGAGGTCATAAATATCCGTATTGACTGCTCTTCTTACTCTACTCTGCAAGTTTTCATTACAGTCCTTGAGACAGCTGGGTCTCGAATCTGTAAGGTTGCAGAGTTCGACTTCACAATGGACGTACACATACGGTTCTACTTGATCATTCAAGAATTGAAAAGCTTCAAAGCTGAAGCGCCGAGAGATTGAAGGGCCGCTGTGGAAGATGACAGTGTCGTCTTTGGGGCACCTAAAAGGACAAGGAATGAATATTTTCATATTCATAAAGTTAAGAGACTAGGTAATAAAATGCGATATCTACCGGCCTAATTTCCTTCGATTTCAAGTCAACGACTGTTATAAAAACACAGTTATTCTTACCCATCGATAATGATGTCATATTTTTCTTTCTTTGAGAGGCTGTTGATGGGCGTGGCATAGCATGTGTCGGCAACAATACCTAACCGCGTGTCTGGCGTGTCTACTGATACTTGAAAATACACTCGCTGCATCAGTTTTACTGCTACCGGAAAGCTGTTATACTCTTCTGAATAGTCTTCGCTCTGTGCACAAAAAGAATTAGTAAACTAAAAGGTTAACCTCTTGTATAAGTGACTATCCAAAATTTTGAGCAAAGGTAAATATGATGAAGTGACAGAACGATCAATGTGAATTTCAAAAATAGTTGCGCACAGGTTACATAACTAAAGGTGTTAATGATTGCTGAGCAAAACGACGTTAATTATTGTAGACCAAGATCGTGACGATGGGGAAACAGCCCTTTGCTAGTCGTCGATTTGACCAGGGACAACGACTCAAACTTTACCACTCGCCGCTGAATGGAGATAAATACAGCAACGCAGTGAATGACATGCGCCATGTCTCTGACCACGAATAACGTTAACTGAGGAAAAAAGCGCCCAAGTATATCGACTGATTCAAACAACAAAGATAAATTCTGTACTCAGTAGACTCGCTGATATGACAATGCTACCAGAACACTATCTTATAAAACCCTCCCGCCCAACTTGTTTCATTATACCTTGAATATATCCATCTTCAGATCAAATGATCCAGAGCCATCTTCGGGCGTCAATGCGATGACCTCAGCTTGCTGTACGTTCATTTCCACCAGGGACGCTGAGGCTTGGTTCAAATAAATACACTCGAATGGAATATTCAGGACCTTTGATAAGAGAAAAAATAATAAAGACATAATAATAAATAATAAAAACAAACAAAGAAAACAAAAGAGAGAAAGAAGGAAAGAGAAGAGACGGTCTGCTTAAAGACAAAATTAGTCTAACGGTGCTTTCGATTGGGAAATCCGGATTTAGATCTTAAAATCCGGATCTTCGGATTTCCAATCCAACAAAAAATCCAAAAACGGATTTCGCGACAGATTTTGTTAATTGAAATCCATGTCGGGGAAGGACTTCAATTAACAAAATCTGCGGCGGAATCCGTTTTCGGATTTTGTGTTTGATCCTGAATCCTTTGGTTATCGCAGAAATGCACCTAGCTATCAAGCTAGTTCACAGTGACTCCACTTAAATCAAGTGAAAGAACTATTTCAAATTTAACATAACATAGCTTGGTAGATTTGAATTCGGGGCTAGCGAAGACAAGTCAAGTTGGTGGTCAGAGAGAGATTTAAACCAGGAGTATCCGCATGCAAACCCAGAGTGGCGGATGCAGGATTTTCAAGGGCATGGCTGAGGTGAAAGAGTAATATCGGAATAGCAATTGAACGCTGATTTAATACACTGACTCAGTTTGACTAAAATAACAAATATTTATCTATCTTGTGATACCTTTGTTCCTTTCCTAATTTTAAGGCTTAAACGAACAACCCCAGAAAGGAGGGTGGCTAGCCAACCATTTCCCCCTCCCCCCACCCTGCATCTGCACTGAGGTTCCCCTATTTGCTTGTAAACAAGGCCTTAGATGTGAGGAAAATCCA
The DNA here is from genome assembly GCA_014634185.1 of Astreopora myriophthalma. Lineage (NCBI taxonomy): Eukaryota > Metazoa > Cnidaria > Anthozoa > Scleractinia > Acroporidae > Astreopora > Astreopora myriophthalma. The sequence continues at coordinate 215,000 of BLFK01000352.1, read as the reverse complement.
TCCCTTTAACGGTACTTTTTGATAATGGAGAGGATATCATACGAGGGGACATTTCCATGTCATGTACCATGTACCTCCTTCCCATGTCCCTGCCGGGGCTTTCGAGAAACGCACGTATGACTGAGCTTAGAGATTTTTCTGAACCTCGGCATAATGCAGCTAGAAGGATCCCATCATAGGTCACCTACAAACCTGCAATCGGCCGATAATGGCATTCATCCCATAACCATCTTTAACAGCATTCTTGTAAGTGACATAATCCTCTGTGTGTTCTACAGTGGTACCACAGCCGGTCAACGGAGTCGTTATGGTCACGTGAGTAGTGTTCGCCGCCTTAATTGGCTGGCATTCCGCGTCTAGGAGGCGCAAATTTCTCAACCTGAAGCCAGGTATAAGCGTTCTTACTATGTGTACGCTCATTTGCTCCGTCTCGCAGTCGACAGTAACCTGTCTCTGCTCCTCCTCAGCTACAAAAAAAAAAAAAAGAAACAAAAAAATCTTTTGTTATGTAGCTAAAATAAATAAATAAACAAATAAACAAACAAATAAAAAAATACTTAATTCACCACTCCCCATGAGGGGCTTTTCAGGGACAATGAAATAAATTATGCAAATAAACATGACAAAGTTAAGAAGCCCAACACGTGAAACGCAGACCAGTTGGCTGTTTACAAACGCAGCCGAGGAGTTGAACTAGAGACAACCCAAAACAATTCTAGCTGGTGGTTACCCCGCGAGCAGTGGATTCTACGCTTTGATAGCGAGACGAGAGAGAAACCACTGCGAGCAAACAGGTCGCTTGCTCGCAGTGGTTTCTCCCTCGTTTTGCTACCAAAGCGGATAAGAGAAGAGAATCCACTGCTCGTAGGGTAGCTGGTGGTCTGAGCGGGACTTGAAACCGGGACCTTCGGATTTGACGTCTGGCGCCTTAACCACTCGACCGCGCTGCCGTCTCCTAGCATCGCTCTTAGTGCTAGCGACGGGCTCGTGCAAAACGCTGATGTTTGTCAATACTGATCAGCATCCAACAAAGTTTACCAAACACGTTCGGACTGTTTGAAGAATGTTACCGTGTTGGGTTTTCCTGGGAGTTGCTGCCTGGGACATCTCAGTGTTAGGAATCATTTGAAGGCGACAAGATCCAAAATTTCTCGGTGTATGACAACTGCAAACTACACACTGCAGACCGAAAAATGCAGACTGCCTACAAATAGCGCTGATAAACTGTATTTAAGTCTAAGCAACCACTTCAACTAGTGCTGATTAACAGTATTTAAGTCTAAGCATCTCTTTTATAACGCCGGGTGAGCTTTCCATAATTGCTAGTTAGGGTTAGGTTAGGGTTAGTCTACAGTCTGCATTTGTCATACACCGAAAGTTTCTTCGGGTCAAGAGAAACACTTTGAATACAAAGGTGTGATGTGCACTAAGTCAAGGAAGCGCGGGTGGTAAAATTCCACCGGACCGTGCAAGAAAGGCAAGCGATGACGCCATTTCAGAAGTATGCAACAACTACCGCACTGTTTTCTTTTAACAAAGCTGTCTTTGATTGTCGAATATAAGTGGTGCAACGAAAACGTCACTTAAAAAAACGAAAGCGAAAACAGAAATTCGCATCATAGTAACAACATAGTTGCGGCCGGGAATAACACTAAGAAAAAACGGATTATTTTTGTTTGGGTAGTACTGAGACATGACCAGACATGGCATCGACATCAAGACGATTAATTTTGTAGACAATACTCTAGTGCAAGATGGCAGCAACTGATGATGACGGAGACCTAGAAATAGCTGTCCAGCGCGAGCCACTGTGGAATTATTATCCCCTTCAAGAAGCTTGTTCAACTTACCTCGACTCTCGTGACACAGAAGGAGAGTAAACACGACAGACAAAATAAAAACCATGATTCGTGCGTGAAGGTTACAATTTCCCAGGATATAAACGTCAAACCATCGAATGCTCCGAGTTTTCTTTGACACATAAAAGCAATGGACTTGCTTGAAACACCCTCGCAACGTTCATTGGCCTTCTATTATACAGTAAAGTGCTGTGGAATGGCCGTCAGACATGATCAATATGGCGGTCTGTACTGTATCTGATGCTCACAAATTCTTGATAGACAAAGCATACTTTGTTACAAAATCGGCAAAAATTGGACTGCTCCGAGGGAGGGTAGGGTTAATAAGTATAGTATTACATACAGTTCTGCTATCTATCGTTCCTTTCTCCGTTCACTGATCCACACAGGAGGGAAATAGGCGGCTAGTCCATGCAAGGAGTTTGTCGGTTAGTCTCAATGGCCGAACATACTTCAGATCTGGGGCGCTTTTGGCTTTTATGACGCGAACATCATCCAGACAGCATTAGCTCAGCAGTATACGAAAATAACAAAGTGTTCCCAAATCATTCTTCTGAGTACATTGAAGACAACCAGCGCACACACTGCACGATGTCACGACGTTTACTTCTAGATGTGGCCTAACTTCGTAATTCTTGTAGAACCGGTTGCCTGCGAACAACGGTTGCCTGCGAACAACGGTTGCCTTTGAACAAATTTCTACCCATTTCTACGTTCTTCGATTGTGAGTTAAATTGGGGTCAAGCAGCAGTCTTAACACCTTCGGAAAATGATTGAAGCCTTAGCCACTGCCGACACATGCTCTTGGGAGGAGGCTTACAGAAACGCGATTTAATCACATACCGATGCTTTACTCGGTCTAGAGCTGGAGATGAAACGCACAAGTACTCCCTACGGGGTTATAGTCTTGTGTTCAGTATGACTTGATTGAACTCTCCGCTACTGTTTTCGTTTAGGTTTCATGTACGTTGCTCATGGCGATGACAATCCGCTCACCACCGCATTTGATCCAAGTCAACTGCCGTTGGAATCGAGCATCAATCTTAGGGCGACTCCGGGGGGTGGGGGAGGGGCACTCTCAGAAAAATTGGGTGGGGGGTGTGCAGCCCGTTTCCTGAAACCCTACCCTATTTCAGACCAAAATCTTCGATTTCAGACCTGACCAAAAATTTGATACCCGATTTCAGCTGTTACACGGTTGGTGCAGTAAGTTGAGAAGGGCCGCTTGTTGATGGTCTTATCGCCTAATGATGAAGAAGTAGCTTCTTCTAAAAAACATGCTCAATTCAAGACTTGAGTGCGCAAATCATACCTTATTTCAGAGCAAAATGGTTAAAATCGATACCCTATTTCAGACCAAAACAGCTAAAAAACCATACCCTTTGGGCTCCACATCAGTACACGGAATTGTCGGGAACTGTGTTCTTTTTGAGACCTATTCCGTTTTCGGTATGAACGGAATAGTATCGGTATTATGATAAATGCAAATTTTGCTTTTACGTCACTCTATATGAAAATTCGCAAAAAAAGTGCCGTGACTCTGTCACATGCAGAGGAGTTACTTCGCAATTAATTAACTGCGAAACATTCCTCTGCACATATAAGTGGATCATTGACTTCGCATTTAGTCAATGGCGAAATACTCCTCTGTATAAAAAACGATTTCCCTCATCTTCAATGACACGACCAAGTGACCATATAATTTCCCCAGGGGGGACTACCATATGGAACAGACGGCGATGCTCGTCGGAAATGTTGAATTTTAACCCCTAAAGGAGACCAATCTGGGCGTGGCTTAAGCAAATTTTGACCCCTAAAAGAGACCTCTTAAAAACACACAAATACGACATGCAATGAGTTTTAATGATATAAAGACATAATCATCGAATGCTTTTATGTAAAAGTAGTTTTTAAAAGCATTGTCATAAATCTCAAGTCCTTCATCATGTTCATGCATTGTCTCTTCCGCACTTGGTAAAATAGAAAACTAGTTAACGTTAAAGACAAACAATAGACAAAGCACAAAGACATCTTGTAATAACGCTTCCTTTATTGTCACTGATTAATCGGATTATAATGTTCTCTATTATTTGTAGAAATCTTTGATTTATAATCACAGAGGTCATGCGGTAAACAAAACAAGTTAAAAAGAAAACTTGACTTCTGTTTCTCTTCGCGTAATTCTGTGTTTCTTCGCGGAACCCTAAACGAGACCTTGGCGGCATAAAATATTGGCACTTTGCCCGGAACACCCTAAGCGAGACCAAAATCCAAAACGTACACTCCCAAGCCAGACGACGAGCATCCCCGTCTGTTTCATATGGGAGCCCCCCCCCCCCCGGGATAATTTCACCTGGCAAGCGCATTCTAGTCGCACCCCCATCACTCAATTTCGGCAATTCACGTGACTGATGATGGTAGTAGATCTTGTGCTTCTGCTTCCTAATCTTGATCTTATTGGGAACAACAGTGATGACACGCGTGGCACTAACAATGTCTGAAAAAAAAAAGAAAAGTGCGTTTTCGCCTGTCATACAATAGTTGAACAGGTGAGGCATGCATGCCCTCGGAAGGTGTATTGCGCCATTCCACTAGCGCCAGCAAAGGATCACGCTTTTCAGCTCGGGCTTTAATTAGCAATAACTTGCAGGTCTTAAAAGCATTTTCGACGCGGCCGTTACTTTGCGCATGATAAGGACTTGATGTGATGCGGAGAAAATCCCATTCCTTGCTGAAGGTCTTGAACCAACAATCACAAAATCCTCTGCAATGACCTCAACTCCTTTGAACCCCTCAATGTGCTCTCGCATTTTGCACTGCCAAACCACAGGAGCACTGTTGATGCCGAATGGCATCCACTTCCAACAGTATCGCCCAAAAGGGACTTCCATTTCTTCAAGTTTTCTTTGAACTTGCTCTGTTATGGACACAGGTAAGCACCGTGGGGGATGAACTACGGGTTTTACTCATCATTGACTTACCATTTACAATGCGGTATTGTCCATCCAACTTTCCAAGACCTTCAAACAGGCCATGGTACTCTTCCAGCAAGGGGTCTGTTTCGCTCTGTTTCAAAACGAATCTTCGTGCGAAACCATTCAAAATAAAAAGCATTTACCAGAAGCCCATAACCCGGAGCGTACAACTTCAAGATACTTGTGTCACGGCGTTTTAACAGACCGAGCTATTTTTAGATTAATTTTCCCGCGAATCCAGTCTCCCACCGGAGCCTTGCTATCCCACAGGAGCCTTGCTAGCCAATCATAAGCCTTGCATTATTAACTGCTTGGACGCGTGCGGACTGGAACTGAACTTTTCGCGAAAAAAAAAGAATTTCTAAAAATAGGTCTGTAAAAATGCCGTGAGATAGCCCTTGTATGGGAATTGTACGCTCCGGGGCTCCTGCATTTACCCATGCTCAGTTTTATTTACCGCTGACCATTGCGTGTTCGTGTTCGGTCAAGAATTAGACGCTTTGTTGTCGTTTTCCGAACCATCGAAGCTCTTGATTTCGCTGATTGTTATCGTTTTAACCTTATTCATATGGAGAGTTTGGGATGACTTTAAAGGATTTACATCCATTGTTTAGATTTCACGACGATACATTTGCCGACATGAAGCCAAGGGAAAGGCTAAATTAGAGGAGTGAATTTTGCCGAGAGTATACACCTGGCCTCGGTTGTTCAAAATGTGCATGAAGCTATTCAGGGGATAAGTACTAGCAAAACCAATTGATTTATTCAGTGGATGGCGCTATCCACCCTTCGAACAACTGGGGCCTGGATATTTTATATTTTGTTATGATTTACTGAGCCAAATAATCCAGCAAACAACATCCAGTAATGAAATGGGGGTACTTAGCACTTCTAAATCCGTTGAACTTTTTATGGTCACCCCCATGAATACGATTATATCGATCGTAAAACAGATACGAAATTTGGGCTTTGTAAATCGAGCATTGAGCCGGGAAAACATTTATTAGACAACCGATTGAGCTGAGCAAATACTCCCTACATGAAAATACTTGTGAAAATGCCATTTTTTCTGAACACACGACAACAACAAAGTTCCTCGATAAAATCCGCTTTCCGCCATATTTGTTTTGTTTTTCGCGCGTATGAAGCGTGACGTCCACGCTAGTGAGCAGCCCTCCCACGCGGGAAAAACTAGTCGCAGCCACCTTAAGTAAGACCGCTTGCTCAAAGAAAAGTCACTTACTCTTAGTTTTTACTCAATTGGATCAGCGGTCATGTTTCTTAACCGAAACAAAGAAAAATCTTTGCATCAAAGTAGAGTTGACTTGCTGCAGGATTAGTTCGGGAAACCAATCCAATATGGCGTCAATGACGTTAGTTGAAAACGGGTAACACTTGCTTCTATCGTTCAAACTGACAATTCCCTTCACTAGAATGTGTTCAGTGGCGTTTTTATGTTTCCAAACACTGTATGCTTTTTCCCGCCAACAAATTAAATGTATGGAATAGTTCAAAAGGTCAGAGAACGTTTTGTCGAAAGGCTAAATCCCTCAGTCAGTATAACGGTTTCTCGCTTAGTGCATCACCCATTGTTTTCTGCGACCCGCTTAGTGCCTGCAACGGAGCCATTTCCAAATTTACTTCAGACTTTTAGACTTTTCAGAGTGAGTCCAACAGTGTAGTAATTAGCTTTACTTTTCATTTGAATGAAAAATAATTTTCATAAGAAAGAGTTGGCGCTTGGATTCTCGTTGAAAAGGAGGCTGAAGGAAACTAAAAAAAAAAAAAAAGAGAAGAAAGAAAGAAAGAAATAACCTGTTTCTCTCGCGTTTGCCACTACCCGCCAAGATGGCGTCCAAGCCGCATTGCACGAGGTCGAGGGTCACAGAATAAGCTAAGAAGAACTTTTAGCTTGGTCTCGCTTTGTAAAAGAGGCTGAAGTAAACTCAGAAAACGGTCTATTTCTGTTGCATTTGCGTACCCGCCCCAAGATGGCGTCCAATCCGCAGTAAGGTCATGCTTAGCAGAAAAGGCGTTAGTTTTTTGCATGTCAGTTTTTAACATGTCGAGGCAAAAGAGAGGAAAAAGTTGGTGCTCCCAATCTTCGGCAAACCTGGTCGTCAAAGATGGCTAGGTTCGGCCTTTTATAGGCCGAAGAGTTCCTTTATAAGGCGGCATAAATCTTTTCGGGTCTCCAAATCGGAGTTAGTCATACCATAGGCTCACCCTCGTCACTTGTGCGATACATCCTTTTGGCCTCCTTCTTTTTGTCTCCGGTGCTTCCGCCGTTGGTCTCTACAGGGTCAATAAAAGCAGTGTCCAGGAAAGGAGACACAGATTCGATCAATTGGCTCGAAACTCCAAAGTCTTTGTCACTTTTATCTTTGCCAGGTCCTTTTAAGTAGCATAAGATGAGGAAAAAGACAATAAAACAAAGAGGAATGGCCATTGTGAACAGCACGCCGAAACTAGCCAATGGAGACGACTTCGGTTCTACTAGCACTTCATTGGATGACCCTGTAATGAGACAGGAATAGAAGCAAGACTATAGCAACAAATTCACTCAGGCCTATTCCCGTCGTCGCGCTACGCTACTTTCTTGCTCAACTAAACTAATGAACATGAACAGCAGCCGATACTTATGGGCTGCTATCATGACCCGACACTGGCAAGACTAACACCATAGCACCGCGCGCAATGGTTTCAAACATCGAGTTTAATTAAGTCGCACCAAAGTCAAAAATAAAAAACGACAGAACAAATGCAAAATACAGTGCAATAATTTGACTTCAGTTCGGCACGACGGTAGCTCGCCGTTTACGTTTGGAACCAAGGTGGCGCTACTGCCGTGCGGCACCGCAGGGTCTGCCAAGTAGTCGTACCGAACTTAATTCAACCTGCCTGCTAAACTGAAAGGCTTCAAACGTCGTGCCACTGCCGTGCTTAAAGTCGAAAACGAATAATTATTCTTGAATTTCGTTCGGCACGGTAATAACGCGAAGTTTGGAGCTGGCCTGGCACGGTTCACTGAAGCAAATTGAAGAATGTTGACTAACAAATAGACCTCAGTTGCGGTGCGTCGGTTCTGAGATTACAGTTGTCAAAACGCTTTAAGAACACTGAAACAGGTCACAGCTAGTCGGAGTCTTTCATTATTGTATCTCTCAGAAAGTATGTTCGCTGTGATTGGCCAATTTAGCGGGCCGTATTCTACAGTACGGCCCACTAAATTTCAGAGTAGACTTTCCTGTTCGATTCGTTTACCAAGAGATATAATAAATATTTTACTAACCTCGTTTTCTTGGGCCATACTGTAAGTTACGGCTCCTTGTTTTTTCCAGTTAAATGGAACGAGTGCGAAGCACGAGGGCCGTAAATTGAACTGGAAAAAACAAGGAACTAGCCGTAACTTACAGTACGGCCAGAGAAAACGAGGTTAGTAAGAGGTATTTACAAACCAGCTGCCTGGTCACTTTCTTCAGGAGATTCCGGGTTTGGCGACTCAGCCACTCGTGTTAAGTTCGTTCCACCGTTGTTTGCGGTTGTCTCGTGTTTTTCTTTCTCATTCACACTTTCGCTGCTAGTTTCGACAATTTCTGCAAAGGGCAAAAAGAAACCTACATAGTGAATTTTTCGTTAATCGGGGAGTGCCGGTTAATGCTTATTTGTTAGAGACATGAAATATATCGGCATATAAGATCTGCCTTGTGATTCGGAATACGTGGCCAGATTAGATGAGCAGAGATGATCTCAAGAGGGGCTCCGAACCTGCTGTTAATCTGAAAGCATTTTACAGTCCAACTTCTGTTTCAGCACTCAGTGAATGCTTGCAGGGTCCAGTGATTGTTAGGCCGAGACTAGAGGGATAGACGGGCGAGCGTGATAAGTCTAGGAAGACAGTATCTGAATCGAAGTACGTGTACACCATTACTTAATTTCTCAAGATCGCCCGCGAAGGCTTCTAATTCTCAACGAATTCTAACTGAAGGGAAAACTGAGTGAATAAAAGCCTTCTAACTACTACCTTCTCTTACTTGCAATGGTTTGACTGAGAAACAAAGTCAAGTAAAGCCTCTTCTGATTAAGTGTTGTAAAAAAACCCATCAATAACTGAACTCACTTTGCCTGCAGACTGTACCGTTGCTCTCTGTTACGTATCCATTTCTACACAGACAAATGTAACTTCCAGGTGTGTTAATACACAAATGAGGGGGGCATCTACCATTGCGATTCTTACATTCGTCTACATCTGCATAAGATTGATTAAAAAAATGATAGTCTATAGTTAAACGAGGGCAACCGAGTCCGTGCTTTAATTAAGGCAGTATGCGGGCGAAGCACTAGCCTGTGAGGAAGTTTTCCCAGGGAGGGGAGTGCGGGTCGGGACATAAAGCGCTTTCTCGCCCCCCGTCCCCTCCCCCGAAAGAGGTTGCTCGTAGGCTACCGAAGCCCGGGAAACAGTGGCTTTCGTAAGGCTGCACATGGTTTAGATTATTGTAAACAGTTTACTGGCCTGCGTTTCTCAAAAGCCTTGCAACTTTTCGGGGACCTTTTTTAGAGTGCCATAATTCCCTCTGTGCCATAAAAATAACTGAGAAGTTTTTGGGCACGAAACCTCGCCATAAAATTTCCCTTTCTTTTCTTCAAAACATATCAAAAGAGAAGCGTTTGAGAATAACCACTGAACTAGCTTTTTACCTTTACAATCCGTGCCTTCCTTAGTCTGCACGTAGCCTCTGCCACAGGAACACCTGTAGCTTCCGGGAATATTTACACAAGGTTGGCCACCACATACATCTGCTTCATTACATTCATTTGCATCTGAAGAAGGAAGCAGTTGGATCATTCGTTTACGTAAGCAATGTTGAAAGAAGTTCAACAACGAAAGCAGGAGGCCTTTGACTGCCTTTTAAGGGGTAGTAAAGTAAGGCAGCCCATTTGAATTCAATCTTACTGACTTCGAATTTAAGAGTGACAGTTTCCTTTCTCAGCACGTCATAAGCGTGCATGCACCTTTTTTCCCCTTTAATTGCAGTAAACACTCACAAAAACGATACGTACACTAATTACCTACATTATGATACTTACACTATACCTACCACGTATCTATATCGCTTACAATACAATGCATGCACTTCCTTGAGGCTTTTCACCTTAGGATTGGTTATCAATATGAGTAGCATTATTCCTAGCTTCAATAGGTCGATAAAGACGTATAAAGATAGGGAGTGTATAAGACGTGTCACAACAGGAAAACCCAAGCGAAGAAGGAGGGAGACTGTACTGATTTAGGCGACGGCTGACATACTTTTTAAAACGAAAATTTGATACAATTTAACTGAAGCTTTTGCGGGTAAATTGCAAGGATGAAATTTGTTTCCCACAGACATACAAAACTTTTACCTTGATTTTCATTTGTACACATTTTATATGGGTAACGAGCTTACCTCTAATACATATGTAGCATGCTTGGGAGGTGCACTCTCTGCCATACCAGAATACACTTTTAGCTGGATGAATTGTCGTGCAATTCTTATTAAGGTGGTCGTTCATTGTTTCTTTCCTATGCCATTTCGTGTACTTTGGGTCTGATTGTAAATCGTCCAGCCACGCCCAGCGTGAAATATTCCTGGGATGACGACGAAGTCCTAACCAAATTCCCTTGGACATACAGCCAGCGCTTGGGAGACGAGAATTGACGAATGCGTTTTCTAAATCTGAAGAAATAGTCACGAGGTCCCCTCCAGTTGCTTTGCATTGCTCGCGGGCAATAAGCCATGTGGCTGACTGCGTCGAGAAGTAGTAACAGAAACTTTGCAGTAAGGTCCAATTTGTTGGACACTGAGAACTGGCTGTTAAGTTCAAACCAGGAGAAAGTTAATATATGTGTGGACTTCAATGTTGTACTGGGCTTTCCAGGATTACTATAAATTGAATCAAGGCTATTCAAATGTTAGCGGTGAAAAGCTGTTTCGTTATTAGTTTGCCTCCATTCATCATTTTTGTCACTTTTATCGTTTCGTGTATCAGTTAATAAGTTATTTATCTTTAACAGAATAGAAGTTGAAATTTCGTAGTTAGCGGTCACTTCTGAAGATGTATGTTGGAACATACGAAACGTCAAGTAAAATGTAATTTCAGAGGATTTGCTTGTGTCTCATGTTTGTTATCGCTGTTCGTGTTTTGTTCCTTGTAAAACTGAAATAGCCAAAGAATTCAAACAGAATATTTGAATCAAGACTGTTCGGTGTAAATTGACTTTGGGATTTGTTAGCTCATAAAACTGAATAGTCGGCAATTACATAGAACAGGAAACGCAAGTGTTCTTGCTTTCTTCTGTTTAATGGATTTTCATGGTTTGTTACAACTTTTGAGTCAACCAAATTTCTGCGCAATTCAGGCAAAACTCCCAGGCCGCCATATTCGAAACAGAAGTAGTAGTACTAAACCGGCTCAAATACCATTGCAACCTATTTGGTTTTGGTCTCACTTACCGTGTTATCTTGAAAGCTCTTGAACAATAAAATTTCATATATACACTGAAGGTTAGCTAAGTAACAATTAGCATTTGTTGGTTATATAAAAAAGTACATGTACAATTGTTTGAACAAAATTTCCGTCATCAATCATGCTAATTACAACATCTTTGGTGTCCAGCTGGGCTTGTCACAAATAATTACAACGCAAAACAGAAGAACTTTACATATTCTCTTCTCTCAGAACTAAAATTTTGACATTTTGAATTTCGACGAGGCCTAAGTCAACCTTTTTTCATCAGTGACATGCGTTCATATCTGCTAACAGGTCACCGTCAGACAACTGCAAAGTTGTAACGTGCAAATCTGTCCAATGTTTACCAGTGTTTGTATTTTCAAGTGTCAGAATTAAATTTCCGATAAAAGGAAATAGCAATTGTTTCCATAAAAGGGTCAGTTATTACTTACTTTTCTCCTAAATCGAAGAAGTTAACGGTTTTAAGAGAAAATTGCTCGTCTATTCGATGTGATAAATAGAATATAACCTCGTGCTTCAAGGGTAAATACTTTTTGTTAGGAAAAAAACACCTGTCATGTTCATTTACAATTTGAAAAGCCATGGATATATGTCATTACAAAAATGCTTCCATTCGGCCGTAATACCACCCTTATAAAAGTTCAAACAGTAAGCAGTAGAGCATCCTCTGAATAAGAAACTGCTTAACGACCGAAAACCTCTAACCGAAGCAGTCTCGTAAGAGGAACAGATCTCTAAATTAGCCTGCTTTTGAATGTACTCAAGCGTTCATTTTATCTGTTTTATCAGTCTACTTGGCCAAATAGTCGTTTGTGGGATTTTTATGGATTTCCAAATCAGTACTTAGAATCGCTTAGGAAAGAGTGGGTCTTCAAGTTTTATCGATTGTTTGTAGTCTTTGCTAAATATCAGCAACTTCGATAACGTGTAGCACAGCCGGTTAGCGTTGTACCCCTAACGGAATCACAGCCTGAAGCGTTCACGAATTAGAAACCGACGTCAATTTGACGATATAACTACAAAATAGCTTCATCAGCCACTTGGACACGTTTTCGAATAATCTAGCTTACCCTCAATAGTGTGAAGTGCGGAAAAGACGAAGGTCCAAACACATAGGATTCGAAATCCGTGCCCGGCGGAGCGAGACATGTTTCCATTTGTGTATCTTTCATCAACCACTTTGAGTTGAGCCAAATCTTGGGAACAAAAGCGCAGTGGGACATCGACAAAACTGGAACAAATAATTATAATTTGCCGCGTGAGGAGATAACTATTTGCAGATGAAAGTCAGGGACTGCCTGGCAAGCAGACTGGCGCTAAAAAAAATAAAAATAATAAAATAATAAAATAGAATTCGACCGTTCATAAAAGATGGAGTGTTGAATTTTATCAGCCTCTCTTTCAAATTAAAGCATACTTTTTTTCTTCTCCTGCACTATAAACAAAAGAAAAAAAATAAAAGTTTCATTATTAGACTATTGCGGGGGTGTACTATCGGATACTTGCAATTTACACAGATCATTTGGTTCGTTTGCAATGCCTGACGGTACTTGTCAAGATGTGACAAATCTCTTGAGATACTCCCAGCCAAACGTTACATGAAAGTTATAAATTCATGAAAATTCCTAAAACAATGAATCATAACGAATATCTAGAAAACCACGAGGATCCCAGGCACAAAACAGGCCCCTCGAAACTTAAAAACGGAAATATTTGTATGAACATTTGTCTTTAAGGCTTACGTATCACAGAAAGTTGTCCAGCACTTGTTTTTGAACCGTGAGGGAGCTTCTAAAGTTTATTTTACCGATATCTGTTTTTCTGAGTTGATTTCATACAAATCCTTGCATCTTTACGTCTAACAGTCCTGTTTGAGCGTAAGCTCTCTGTTCCCGTGAGAAAACAGGCGAAGTCGTCTAAAGCAACTTTTTCGTAAAAATCGCTTCGATTCGCAAAAATAGCTAAAGTTTAAAAAGGATCAAGGCGTACTTGAGAGAGTGTTCTCGGCGATTTCATTAAATGATTATGGAGTATTTCACTTCCGTATGACAGAGACTTTCGAAAACCCCAAGGTAACAAGACATTTATGCACCGTCGCTCAAAAACGCTTTTGCTCAAAGTTATAAATTGACATGCACAGAAGTTGAAATTGCGTTTGCGAAGAAAAAAAGGCCTGAGAGCAAAGAGTGCTTGGTCATTCGCAAAAATAGCCTGTGTAGCAAGCGTTCCGTATGGCCGAAGATTTCCGTGCTAGTAGGTGGACGGGTGGGATTGGGGAGAGGAGCGAGCCTATTTTCTCGTCCCAATTTTCCCAAGGCCAGAATACGGAAATCTTCGCGCGTACGGAAACGTACGGAACGCTTGCTACGCAGGCTATCGCAAAAATCATTGGGCGGACAAGAGCAGCGTTTCTAAGGGTGCATTCTTTTGGGATTATTCTGTTCATTCCTGTTCCGTTTTAGGATTGACGGAATAACAGAATAAGGTTTTCCAAAAGAAACGGAATGGTTCTTGCAGAGGTGACCTGAGAACTAACGCTCGGAGTAGTCTGGACACGACTTAGACTGACGTTTCGGCGGCTGCGCACGATTTTCGCGCCAAAATAATCCCAAAAGAACGAATATTCTTTGTATTCCGAGTAAACCGTATTCTGTTTATTCCGTTCATTCTGCCTTCGAGAGCAGAATGAACGGAATACTGTTCCGTATATTCCGGAAAAGGGGTAAGTTCCAAAAGAACGTTTAACCGACCATTCCATCTATTATTATTCCAGGATAGTCCGCCAAAAATGCACTACAAGTTAACACCGCCAACAACTAAGAATGTGACACCTCATACGTAAAACAAACTTGATTAATAGACATTTTACGTGGCACTGAAACTAGTAGTCACCACGGCCGTTTTCAGACCTCTTTAGTCAGTGCTATTGCGGTCGAAGTGTATCGATTAAAAAAAGAAATAGAGTCCATTTAGCAATTAAATGATCTTATTGGATAGTATTTATTCTTACATGACATTAAGTGCATTCAAGCGAACCACCTGAGCGGAATTATTCACCAAGTAAAAATTTTCTTATTAGAAACTGGAGTTCAAGGGGAAAATGAAAGAAAGGGAACCTCTTTTAGCAGTATAGCTTCAAAATATTTGAACGCATTGCAATGAAGACCGGACAAGACCGAAGACAAGACCGAAGACAAGAAAACTATAGTATTCTTGGTACGTTCAACTCCTAAGCTACTGGTATGTGGAGTTGAGTACCTGACTGTAAATGTGAATTGAATGAAATTACCAAGCAATCTTTTCTTTCGAGCGGAATCTTTGCACCTTTATGTAGTCTGTTGTCGCACAGAAACGCGAATCGGTTAAGGTTACTATGAGTCCGAAGAAAAAAATTAATTTCGCTGAGGCACCAATTAACCACAACAGCACCATGATGATATAAGCTTGAATCAAACCTAAGCAACGAACGAAAATCATAGCTAAGGCCCTCTCTACAAGTACGTAGGGTAACCCTACTGCTAGGGTTACCCTAGCAGGAGGGTCAAAGATAGCTCGGGTTTACAAGCAAAATTTCACAGGTAGGGTTACCCTACCACCCGGGACAACTTTGTGTGCTTGGTAACCGCCAGCATCGCAAACACAATGGAAACTGCTAAAAAGTTATCCCGGGTAGGCGAGTTGTCCCTAGCAGAGCGTTTACAAGGCAGCTAGGGTTACCCTGACACTAGGGTAACCCTAGCTGCCTTATAAACACCCGAGGGTTGCCTTGTAAACACGTCGATGAAAAAAAGAAGAAATGTTGGAGCGTTAGGGTAACTCTCCTTGCTAGGGTAACCCTAGCACTAGGGTTACCCTATCTGCTTGTAAACAGGGCCTTAGTGGTAAAGTGAAACCGCAATTAGGTAAGAACGAACTTGCAACATTTTTTTTAATTAACAAGAAAACTTGAAGGCTAGCCCATGATTGTTGGTTGCAAAATTTAAGCTTCAAAGACGATTGACCAAAAATACTGTCAAAATACTGTACCTATAGTGTTTTGTTTCTCATTATTTTCGAGAAGCAGGAGAAGATGATAAAAATACCAGCGACGTCAACTTTTCCAGTTTAATTTGCTGGTCGCTTTAACAGATTTCTTCACAGTTCTCTGATGTTTCCGACAAATGTTACCTTGGGGGTAAATATGTCATTTTCAACTCATGCAAGATAAACAAGGGATTTTGAAATCAATGAACTGCTAAAATACCACATCTTTGTGGATTTAGTTGTCCAGATCAACTTCTTCTAATTGATAAAGAGCTTGTGCAA
Source organism: Astreopora myriophthalma (assembly GCA_014634185.1). Classification (NCBI taxonomy): domain Eukaryota; kingdom Metazoa; phylum Cnidaria; class Anthozoa; order Scleractinia; family Acroporidae; genus Astreopora; species Astreopora myriophthalma. The sequence goes on along the minus strand of BLFK01000352.1, from coordinate 199,348 downwards.
CGCGTTTGTTTTCGTAAATAAAAGACTGCGTCTGTCCGTGTTTCTATGCCTCATTTAATTTTCTTTGTAACATACGTTTACCGCAAAACCCGCAAGAAACAAGTAACTCGTCCACGCGGAGTTTATAATCTTCGGATATCTGTGGTTTGAGGCCCCAACCCTCGCGGAAAAACAAGGACGAAGCGATTCTCAGACAACAAGCTGTAAAATTTAAACACCGCTTTGCGCAACTTTTGCCAATTCTGTCGCGAGAGAATTTAAATACTAGAAAACGCTGGAACACTTAAATTTTGCATCATCTGAGCAAAGTCACACGAACGGTAAAAAGAGAGATTTTTAAGGATGTTTTAGTGATCACAGTGAATACGTCAATCTCTTTTCGTGGTCAAGTCGTTTCACTTTCTTTTTATTCTAACGAAGGCCAAGTGGGCCGAGGATTTCGCTCTTTAGAGGCTCAGCCAAATTCTCCCTCGGTTCATTGTCAAACAAGTCCAGGTCAGCACATTGTGCTAAAATTACCACAGACAAAAAACCAACGGAGATCCGTATACTTGATCTACTGTGGATTAAGAATGATAATTTGCCGCTCCAGCGAAAACGAAGCCGCCATTATGAGGGAAGGGAGAAGGCGCTTTATTGCTTCGAGGCGGTCCACTTTGTTTCACAGCTTTGCTCGTCTTTCATATTAAAAGGCGATTGTTCGTGAAAATGATTACCTTTGTGCGAAACGGTGTCGACGGGTGTTTTGCTAAGTTTCGGACATTTGCAAAGAACGGGAAATTATGGAACCGCAAATGTAAAAGAAAAAAAAAAGCGTCTCGAGATAAAAATCCTTCCCAAAAATGTCGGTCCCGACCTTCACACAATCATTTAAAAAATGGACACTTGAGCACCACGTTTGAAAAGAAAAAAAATAATGTAATGGCGACGAGAGCGGCCTTTCAATTGCACCGTGTTGCCAACACAGCGAAAGAATGTCGGGATCAATAATAAAAGTACTTATAGCATTGAGTTTAATTAAGGTTATTACAAGGCCTGACAACAAATCATGTAACTGCCGAAGAAATCACAAAGAACAACAATTGCATTAAACGCGTTCTTTTCCAATAAACTAAACACGCAAAAATAATCTCGCTCGTGTGTGCCTCGCAGGGATGTTAACTGTCTCTTATCGAGCAATTTGACCTATAGGTTAAACTGCTTGAGAGTAATTTTATTTTCGTTGTCTCATCGTTTCACACCAACTACTGCGTGTTTAACTTCAAGAGCGGTCAAATAATTGTTAATATTTCCTAAGCAAAGAAGAGTTTATGGGGCGCTGACGTGATTGGTCGGCCTCTTTGCACGCCGTCAAACTCATTCGGGCCATGTTTATTGCTCAATTTCCTGACCTATGCATTTTAATTAACTTTCGTCGTTCCCGGCCGCTGATTGGCTCAAGCAAAAGAATGGAGAAATCTATGGTTAATCACTTCTTTGAGATATAGGAACGAGGCGTGACCTTCATTCATTGACGGCTAATTAGGAAGCTGCTCGCAACGACGTAGTAATAATTTCATTTGGCATCGATCAGTGATAGTTTCTTGCTAACTCGGACTGCACAGAGCTATTGTCATTTCGAGCCAAAGAACCCGAGACCCCGTTCACTATGCACAAAGACGAGAAAAAACACTCCACCTTGTTCTCAGTCAACCACATCTTACAAGCTGCTGAGAATACAATGTTTAGCGAAAGACCACTGGAGACAGAAAGCGCAAACACTGACGAAACCTGCCAAGGAAGCAATGTCAAGATTACCCTGGACGATTCGGATCTGTGGCGAAGATTCAAGTCACTCACTAACGAGATGATTGTTACTAAGAACGGAAGGTAAGCAAGCTTAGCTGAGCCGTCGTTGAAAAATAAGAAATAATTTTGAGTGAATTAACTAAACATTTCTGTGCTTCTTTTGATTTTCAGGCGCATGTTTCCAGTACTCAAGGTGAACGTCCGTGGTTTGGAACCCAAAGCAATGTATTCATTGCTGCTGGATTTTGCGCTGGTAGACAGTCATCGTTGGAAGTACGTTAATGGAGATTGGGTCTCGGGTGGAAAGCCAGAACCTCCGACACCAAGCTGCGTCTATATTCATCCCGATTCACCAAACTTTGGAGCGCACTGGATGAAACAGCCCGTGGTATTTTCCAAAGTTAAACTTACCAACAAACAAAATGGCAATGGGCAGGCAAGTGATTTCTCTCTTTGTCTTGACCAATACGTTCTATTTTAGTTCTATCTCATAAGAAAAGTGAAATATATTTTCGGATCAAGGTTTATATTAATCACGAACTAAAAAACAAAAAAACACACACACTTTCGACGGCCAGTTTGCGAGGCGGGGAAAATCAAATCACGTCCAGGCATTTGATTGCTGGTGTCAAATGGTGCTCACAAAGAAATCAACTTTGAATGAATAATTATTGTAAATGGAAGTATCGGCTTTTCATAAATGTTTTTTTATTTCTCGGTTATATGAAGGCAGGAGAAAGAAAACCAAGCAATTTTTGAGTAGCTGTTTTACCTTTAACAGATTATGCTGAATTCCTTGCACAAGTACGAGCCAAGAATTCACATACTTCGAGTAGGTTCTCTAGAGGCCAATAGGAAGGTGGTGTCTCATTCTTTTCCAGAAACACAGTTTATTGCAGTGACGGCTTATCAAAACGAAGAGGTAAAAACATCAATTGAAATTTTATTGCGTGGCTCTAAGTCTTTGTGGCGCTAGTACGCAACAAAATAATCAAAAATCAAAATAGTCACCTTTTTATCTCGTTGCCAGATTACCAGTTTAAAGATCAAACATAATCCATTCGCAAAAGCTTTCCTGGACGCAAAAGAAAGGTAAGTTAGAATCTAATCTGAAGACTGTATCATAAAAGTGTCCGCTACCGTAGTTTTGCATTTAGTTAAAAACTTTTTTTTTCTTCTTTAGGCAAGAACAGAAAGACACCCTTGAACAAGCAGTTGAAACACATTCCGCGTATCCGCAATGTGAGTTTGTTATGATACTACACTCCTAGCGTTAAGAATTACTTGTGAATAGTGAGATTGAGACTTGATCAACCGTATTTGTTGCGTTTTGATATAACTTTCAAATTGTGTTCCCCGATTAAAGCGTCTCTTTGCAGTTTACGCTTAAGTGCGCGTGTCATCAAATTGTCGAAAGTTGATAAAGGCCGTTTATCCGGGACGCCAAGAAATTCTTCGATCAGTAAACACTTGTCCAGTTTTCCGTGGAATTTAAAGCCCAAATTGCACCCAGGGTTCCTGATCAAGGTCAGCGACTTTTATTTCAATCCTTAAAATTCACGATTTTGAAAGAAATTCAATAACATTTCTCTGCATTTTTTCGGGCGTTGAAATTCAGTACAGTCGGAAGCGTTTAAGTTACAATAAGATTGAGTCGCTCCGACACTTTAAAGTTCGATTTAACATCCATTATTTGAATTTTACGCTAACAGAAAGTTGACATGTCTTTGTTGCGCTAAACGTGGCGTTGCCATTAACAAGGAAGTGTTTCATATTATTACTCAAGGTTTCTCCGTTGTTATCAGAAAGCGAACAGAAGCCAGAGTTAAGCCGGCCGCGCCCTAAATCGGCTCAGACCTTCCTCACCGCTTAGTGTGTAAAATAATGACATCTCCAAGCGATTTTTTATGTTTTACCTATTGTTGAACGTGAATTCTTACACTTCTTTTCCATTGCAGATGGCTGGTTCTACACTGGCCCCTCAACTATGTACCAGCATCACCATGCTTCCAGCCCCTACGCCCACATTCCTTCGTCTCCATATGACCGTCTTGGACTTAGAAGCCATCGTCCTTCTCCGTATCCTAATCCATACCCCAAGAGAACAGACGTAACAACACAAGGTATGTACATTTACAAACTTTAATCCAACTGAGTTGTATAGAAATCTTGCCAAGCGCTGTAGAAATCCTGCCGAGCTTTAAACAAATATTTTCAAGATTTTCAAAACCACGAAACTTCGAAACCATTTTTGAATTCCAACGTTGAACGACTGTTATTTTACAGCTCGCTGAACTTCAAATAAGCATTTCATAAGGTAATAATCTATAGCATAAGAACGGCTTTAAGTGGCTTCAGTAGAACCAAAGAAGAAGCATTTCATCGGAGCCCTCATGGTCTTGGAAGTGAAAAATATTACTGTGAAAACCAAATAAACCGGTTACATAGACAACTGCCAGTAAAGTATGTCAACATAGAAAGCAAGTTTTGACAGGCGTCTTAGACCACCCTATTCTTGTCAGTATAATTGTGCTGGAAATCAGTGGCTCTATACCAGGCACTCCTTTGTGACTTACAATGATTCAGTTGAAATCTCCACACTTTGAATTTTCAAGGACCAGTGCAAATAATACGCTTGTTAAAATGTCCATGAAATAAAAATAGCCAGTGATTCATTCTTCAAATTATCTTGGTTTTGGTACGAGAATCTTGGTTTTGGTCAGATAATCATGATTAAAATTGCTTCTTCTACCTAGTTTATGCCTTCTATGAAGTTTAATCAAAGGCTCTCCTGTTTTCTTTGGCATACAGGTCATGTCCCACAATATTTCTCTAACGAATCAAGCCCGCAGCTACTCTTGCCTGGCCCATCCGCGCTGGACACAATTTCCATGCCGACTGTATCATTGGCCCCGCATTCTCACCACACGGCTGCCGGTCCACATCAGTTCACTCTGGTTTGACCCTGTTCATGAGCAACTCATCTCTCAGTTTCCTCCTCAAAACCAAGCCGATCGATATAGACTAAGCGCTCAAGGAAAGCGCCGACAGAGCAAAATGCATACAAGCGCCAGTGAATTCGCTGCATCCTGACTCAGGCCTGAAGCCGCCATTCTGAGCGTACAATCGTTGAACATTTGCGACTGATGCAAAGAAACTATTGTATGGCAATGATTGCAAGAAGAGCGATTGAATCAAATTTTCTGAAAACTTGCCTTTCTCAAAGTACATCCTAAAATTGAACACCAATAAGAATATCGTCTTCAAATGTAACCTTTCTTTTATTAGTATTACGCGAAATTATCTCAATCAAAATACTCTGAAATTACTCGATACATTTTCGGGGTTTGTTTCATGCAGAAGAAACGGTGAAATATTATTTGACAACCACTTTAAGTTAATAGTTTACGAACTTCGACTTCGAGTTAGTTTTGTCCAATCAGATGTAGCGTTTAATTTATTTGAGTTTTTATTCGTTTGAAGATATGTACATAGTAAGAGATTCTGATTTATGAGGAATATAGCTGAAAAATTGATAGAACGAAATATTTATAAATAGATGATTTATAGACTGAAGATCTTTTGTGATTAGAACGTGAACGTTTTGCAATGAACCGAAGTCTCGTGTTCACGCATAAGCGAACTTTGACATTTTTAACTTTAAGCGCTGAAGTTTGTTCATTGGGAGCATTATTTTGTTATTGGGATGAAAAAAGATTCAAGTTGATCATGGCTGTTAATTAAGCATGATTTTTCGACTACCTGGAATAAAGGCTATTAAATAAGAGCCTTGTTCACATGTTTCATTGCGTTATGCCTTGCTTATGTGAAGCGCGATAATGACTCAATTTTCGGTTCAAGACCACATCGAAGTCGATTAATTTTGTCAGTTACTACGGAACAGGGGAATCGAAGCTAATTTGCGCGCTTTTGGCTCAAAAACCTGGCGGTGATTTCTAGCTGAAAGGAGGAATATTCCAAAAGGATGAAAGCCAAATTTTACATGCCACAAAATTACAGCCATTATTACTTTGATGAAAAGTGAGAAGAGATACTTCAAATGGAACAAAACCGTCTTATAGTACTAAGGCCAGCGTAGATAGAATCTAAAACAGGTGCGAAAAGTTCACCCCTATTCACACTTTCTTGTTATTCCTAAACACATGATCTTCGAAATACTGTGAAAAATTGCAACTATGGTTTCTTTAGATATCAAATTTGGAATCTTGTATGCCATATTTCTTCCAATATACGGGGAAAGTGGAGAAAAACAACTTGCACTCACCAGCATACGCAAGAGACGCCGTTTCTCCCGAGAACATTGTTTTTAGTTCCGGCTGGCTTTTGAAGTCGGCTCTGCTTGGCTAAAGGCCGGCAAGTTTTCAAACGAATATTCAATTAATTGAACAATTATTACTAACACTGAAGTGCAAATTTGGGCCACAATAGGAAGCAAGGATTGAAGATTTATTTAATACAGAAACTTAAATCTCCTGCGGCCGATATTCCGCCTCAAAAAGACCTCCCAAAGACCCATAAATTGCGCTTATCATTTTCTAGTTTCACCCATTTTATCGGCTAAGTATACAGGCATTAGAAAGAGGAAGATAGAACTGTGAAGTTAAACTTTGAATGGACGTGTTTTCGGCACTTTGATCCTTCAAGCCACTTTAATCAGGGTATGATTGTGATCCCTTTTGTTTACAGAACTATGCTAATCCATATCATTTTCTATGTCTTCTCTTCTGATAAAAATGGTTAATAAGCTCTGTGCTATCTTATTTACTGATCTTAGTTAATCATCGAGGGTTGTTAATTCCCAACATAATTACAAGTGCTTGCTGCTTTGATATGATAATTGATCTAATCGATGCGGCTCAGCTATTGTTTTTGCTGACCGTGAATAACACACCGAATGAGAGCACACAAGGCGGCTTACATTAAACCGCTCAGCTCAGGCCCTCTTCACATAAATGGGCTGGCTCGGTTTCCGGTAAGACCTTTATAAAAATCTCCATGTGTTTATATGAGAGGGCGGGCGGGCCGA
>BLFK01000352.1:164094-187503 GCA_014634185.1 Astreopora myriophthalma | reverse complement strand
CGAGGAGTGACTTCCGAAATCAGAGTTTGATTATTTTCAATGTAAACGACATGGAACTCCGTAAGAGGAACTTGATGCCGCAAGTTCAAAGCGCAATTTGGTCGATATTTTCCTGGACCAAAAATCAGAAATCACGGTCCGAGAAAAAAGTTTCCCGACACTTTGTCATGAGGAACAAACACTAGGATCAGGACCTCCTAGTGGCTTACTGATTTGGACCTAAGGACCTCTGAGTGGCCTGGGGATTAGGACTTCTCAGTGGCTGGGGGATGATTAGGACCTCACAAGAGGCTTAACACTCGTTGGCTGGCAACTTGACCTGTATGGCCCTTCTTGGTGGATTTCTTTGGGCAATTTCGGGATTTCTTCGAGTACAATTTTCGGGCAATTTTCGGGCAATCTTCGGGCAATTTTGGGATTTCTTCGAGTACCTACTGGGGTACTTAATCCCTTATTTTGTTGTTGCGCCTTTTCATGGGTTGGGAACCAACGACTTTTACAAATTGATTGAGTGCTTGAGGTCATCAAATTTGGAATAAACACGAGTACGAGTTTTCAACTCCCTTAGCCAATCCAAACATTTTCAAGTAAATTATTAGCCAATTACCTTTTCCCTACGAGTTTTTAATAGTTTGGCGCAAAAGTCATGGAAAGCGTTAGTTCGCCTCGGTTCGTTTATGGTCGGTGAAGCGCATAAATTTGTAAAGAGCGCGGCATTCGCATAATTCATAAGGCCAACTTCAAGGTTCTGGCGCCATGAATAAAACAGAAGTTTATAACGCATGACAGAGAGTCTTTTTGGACAGCTCAGGAATGCTCGTGCGTTGAACTGATAATATGAAAACAGACCTTTCTCTTTCTCTGTCCTTCAAGGTGTGAAAACCATATTTTGAAGTCGGCATGTTTTGATTGGCTTGCGATTATTATTAATGTATCCAGTAAATGAACAATTGATTAGCATAAACTTGCTTCAGAGCTGTTATCGGGCTCCAAAACGCAGTTTTATCACACAAAGTTGTATGTCTGAAACAAAGCTCCAACATAGTTGATTATCGTAGCTGTGGGGTGCAAGTAACAAAGTCACTTGTTCAAAATCAGGTGGGCCCATGCAAGTCTGTCCTAGCTGTATGAGCCTTTACCCTGTGTGGCCGATTTGATAGAGTCGGCAAACTATTTTAATGCAATCCACAAAAAGAAATAAGTGCATACAAGTGTACGTGTTCTTACGAAACGTACCTTTCAAGCCTTAGCCTTCGCTCTGATCGTGGAAGGGCTAATAGCTGGATATTTCGTGTACCGTTTGAATCTCTTGAGGGTGGTTAATCTACCATATCTGAATGATGCCAAATTTATCTCCCCGCCCGCATATTTCACTGACGACGCAGTGCCCAGTTTTAAAAATATCCCGTGTATTCTTAACGAAGGATTGACGGTAGTTCTGGTGGCAGCGTGTGACTGAGAACTGGGACAAATGCGAGCTTCATGATCGACCTAGAGATTCACTTCAGGAAGACGGCTGCCGCCTTAGCTGGCGAACACAATGAAACAGCTTACCGGTGATGTAGCAAAGGCGCTGAAGTAGGGATGTGATAGTTTAAGGCGTCTGATTGAGAATTCCTCGGGACAGAGGCACATTTTGTGACATAGAAAGTTGAATTTGAGCTTATATCTCTGACGAACGCAACCGACGAATGAAGGGAATCTTATGTGCTCATACAGTAAAATTGACTTCAATGTGCAAATTTGCTGCTCTCGTATGCATTGGAGCATATCCAAAGTGGATAAGTGATTATTATCCCCTGGGGGCGCGAAACAAGAGTGAAACTGGAATATTAATAATAATTATCGACCGTCAAGACGTTTTGACAAACACTTAAGTGCGAATATGTGAGGGCAAAACCAACTCAAAAGATCTGGTATTGAAATTAAGGTTTCAATACCATTATGCATACACCAAGTGGTTAGAATTAGGACCTGCGAGCAAGTTTGAAAATAAAATGCTTGCAAAGTTTCCAGTTAAATTTATGTTAATTTTAGAGTAAAACTGTCGATGTATATCACTGGGGAAAATCACGATTTTCATGATCGCTGACAGAGGTTAATCAGTAATGTTATTCCCTTCACCTGCCTTACTTAATTTCGGCACTGAGTGGTGATCCATCCCCTAATTTTGAGTACAACTGGCCACAAATGCAGTTGGAGTGTTTGCTCGGCTTGTTGTTGCTACATTGGTAATGAGTTCACGGGCTATCGCCTACATAAACCGAAGGAAAAGACAATGGGAAACTCTTTCAACGATGCTTCCTGGCAGACGCTTCCTCTCTAAGGGAAATAGTACGATTTTTTTCAACCTATACATTTGTGAACGTTTGTAGGAAAGTGTTAACAGTCATGATATTTCTGCCGACGTACACCGTTGTGTGAAGTGGTGTGATCCATGATTTATGGATCCTGCTCCCAGCTGGAATCAAATTAAACCTATGACTTTCCGATTACTAGTTCGGATGCTCTATCACCGAGTTACAGGAAACTCGTGGCACTAAGTCCATGTTCTTCTTAACAAATGGTAAACGCCATAGCGTGCACTACTGAGTTATGGATGCACGCGGGAGGTTGCTAAGCACGAAAGAAGCGTAAGAGTCGCACGAGGCGATAGCCGAGTGCGACTCTAGCTTCTTGAGTCGATTTAACAATTCTCGAGTCGATTTAACAATTATTCGCCGAAGGCGAAGTGAATATTGGTGAATATTTACCGAGATGTAGTCGAGGTAAATATTCCCCAATATTCACTGAGCCTGATTGTTTTAGAATAATTTTCAGCGGTGAATATAAGAAAATGCAAAACAACGTGCTAAAACACGATAAAAAGACACGAAAAGTTCTTGCTTAGCTTAGCACGAATATAACACCGAATTCTTATATTCACCGCTGAAAATAATACTAAAACTCAATAGTGCACGGTATGGCGTTTATGTTTGTGTAGTCTTACATGACAAGAGAAAACAAGCGCGCGAAAATTAGCACGCACGTCAGCAGCGTACACCCATGGGCAAATAGTACACGCAATCAGAGCACGCGCTTTGCTTTAGTTATGTTATAAACCATAATTGAGAGTGTTCTTAGTCTTGAAATCCTTCAAATTGAAAAAACTTCCTCATGGAGGCCAAAATTTAATCTTCCTAGATGCAAACGAGGCAACAGAGTAGGCGCAGTAATGTGATTGATTGGAAGAAATCTTACCCACAACTCTCAGTGGCACCTCCACAGAATGACTATTCGTCCACTGAAATCCAGATCGAATTGGAATTTGGAAATGTTGATTCTTGAGGAGAGGGGAACACCGGAGTACCCGGAGAAAAACCTCTCGGAGCAGAGAATAGAACCAACTACAAACTCAACCCACATGTGGCGTCGAGTCCGGGAATCGAACCCGAACCACATTGGTGGGAGGCGAGTGCTCTCGTCACTGCGCCATCCCTGCTCCCCTGGAGCACGCGTTTCAGTTCCAGTCCGCACGCGTCCAAACAATTAATTATGCAAGGTTCTGCAAAGTTTATGATTGCCTAGCAAGGCTGCTGTGGGAGACAGAATTCCCCGGAAAATCAATCTAAAAATAGCTCAATTTGTACGCCGTGACACAAATATGTTGAAGTTGTACGCTCCTAAACAAAACCAATGAACCCAGCTGAACAAAGCTAAATGACAAAAATTACTACAATGTGGATGGTGTTAAGGTCTTATCATGGTCCGAGAACTTTTTCCTCCGGTCTTTTCCCTTTTTTCCTCCTACACAGACAAATTTTATGTTCGAGTGTTCTTGCCACGAGAACATAAAATTCATATCTTCTCGCCACTGTGTAGTTTTCTTTTTATTATATAGGCAGAAACACATTAAGTAAAAGCTAAAACCGTTTTATTCACTTAAAGGCGGGAGATGACGTCATTGATATCCTCACTTGTGAGGAAATGAAATATACGCCACTACAGTCCCGGATGTAATTTCGTATGAATTTTACGACTGGCGTAATTCCCAGTAAAACACTCATGTCTATATTATAAACTAGTAATAGTTCTCACTAAATCTGCCCCCGCTTTCTTGCTCATTGAAAACAATTAAATTATTATATTATTCTGTTATCCCACATGCGTGTCCTGTGGACGTAACAAGATGGCGCTTTGGTGGTCTTAAGTCTAATTATTAAAGGGGGTAAGTTTCTAAAGAAACTGTGGTGCTGCGTCGGTGGGAGTATTACAAGATAATGGTATCTCTGCTTCAGGTGTATGCAACTACTGGTCTTAATCTTCTAAGGAAAGTTATGAACACAAAGGGATGTCGCATATCTTTCCACAGCGGTATTAAATGGCTCTAGTGATCGATGATGAAAAATGTTGAACACCTGAAAGTTAATTTTCCGTTTACTACTTGCACATCATTACGAGAATAACAATCAGATAGATAAAAAGATGAGAAAAAAAAATAGAAACAAAAGTTGGAACCACACTCCAACTTGGCTCCTACTTGACTCCTGCTCGGACTCGAACTTGACTCGTCCTACAAGTAAACTCGATCAAGCGTGTCGTTGCTAAAAAAATTACCCGAGACCACCGTGCGCGCTTGCTGAAAATTAACCGGTACCACCTTGCGCGCCTAGTTTCCTCAAATCGAGATATTTTCCGTACTACCAAACCAAGAAATATATTAGATTTCACAATCTTCCTAAATACGCGGGGACTGCTATTATGCCTCCTCGGGTTTTGGCCCAGAGGCCAAAACCCTGCGGGGGCAAAAAAGTCTATGGGACTATGGCATCTGGTCTGCCCTGATCCGACAAACAAAAGGCCCCAGTTATGAACAGAAGCAAGGCATTAACGGTTGCTCATTTTTATTGAGAGTAAAATAACTTGATCTGGGATAAGTAACCTCCAAACGAAGACGTTATCCGGTCGTCATCTTTCTTCGCTGTCAAACCAAAGGACAGCTGGAAACTGAACGTTTTCCCTCGTGGCGAACACGTGCCTCGTGCAGACTCGGGTGACCGAACTAAGGAGTTTAGCGCACAACGTTTCACAAAGCAAGACGAAGTTTGATATTGTAAACATACACGGCATTATTCAATGAAGCATAAGGGCCTGATTACATGAGCCGGGCTGGCCCGGTTAACCAAGCTGGCTCGGTTTGCAGAGGTGAAGTTCAGCTCGGTATTACATGAGGTGAGCCAGCCCGGCTTGGGTTAAATAGGCCATTTCCGAATTCCTGTTTGCCTCTGTTTCAAAGCGAGTCTTGGTGCTAAACCATTCAAATGATAACGAGTTCGATTTGCATGAAAATACAAAACTCATTTGCATTTGAATGGTTGTGCCCCAGGACTCGTTTTGGAACCGAGGCAAACAGCAATTCGGAAATGGTCTATTTAGAATATATCGTGTGAAAAAAGATCACAACAACAACAAGAAGTGGAGAGACGTTTGTCTCGCTAAATTGTTATTAAAATTCGCCATTCTACAATTTAAAGAAGCCATAAGTTTTGCTATCTTATACATCTTTTATTTAAACATTAAAAAATGACTATTCCATGGGCCATTTTCCTCCAAAGTGGAGTAATGTGGTTAGAAATCGCTTGCCCGGCTAACCGGGCTCTCCCGGTGAACGCGATTACATGGCAAAATCTCAGCCCGGTTAGCCGAGATCCCGGTAAACTGACACCAGCCCGGCTAACCGGGCCAGCCCGGCTAACCGGGCCAGCCCGGCTCATGTAATCAGGCCTTAAGTAAGCAGAATTTTAACGGTTTTTCCTATAGAAGACCACATTCTCAGCTGCACGCTGCCCCCGTGATTTGTTGTTTTCCCGCAGCTTAGCTTCCACGCTTGTTTTGGCACTCAGTGATATTGTTGACAAATCGTATGGTTCTTTCCGGTAATCGACTTAAGCACTCATCCTAAGCAGTTTTTTTGTTTAGAAAATGTTGTTTGACCGAAATAAGTTCTAGTTTAACTACTTTTGTTTTGTTTTGTCGTTTTCGGTTATTGCTTTTTTTCTTCAATCTCGTTCCCAGAGCCCACGTATCTTTTGGTCGTGTCTTGGCGCCGACCAAAAGATACGTGGGCTCTGAGATCCGCTTCCCTAAGTACACGCATGCGTACTGGTGTACAGGTACCTACGTCCCTGAGCTTTTTGTCCAGCCTATATACCGTTAATTTATTGCTTCAATTGAAGATCAGAACGTTGCCACGTTCTGTTTACTGCAGTTCGGGTGCATACCAGGAAAATCCATTCGGAAATTTCTTCCGGTTCGGAATAGGTAGTCTGAAAATTCTTTACCATTTTACGAATCTTCCGTTTCCAGGCCCTTTTTATTGACCTTACCGCGGTTTCACGATTTGAAACGGGAAGAATTTAATGGTAAGTGCGATTTCGTCCGGGTGATCGGTACATTTGGAAATCGATTACCGGCCATTTTGCAACAATTACCCCAACCAGAATTCCCCAACATTAAGTTACTGTACCATTTGAGTTTTTCCTGAGAATTCGGAATTTTTCGCCAAATGGTAAGCACTCTCCGTCTCTAGTTTCACTAGGCATGTCCTTGAGGAAACTGAAGTTGTTTATTTGTATGTCATTAGTTAAAGCTCATAGGTGGAATAAATCATGTTTGAAAGTAAAATGACGTTCGAAATCTTCGACTTTCATAGAATCCCTGATACTCTCGAATCTTTAATCATTATTTACACACGGTAGAAAATTCATCAGGTGCAATAAATTCCAATAAAATGCCTAAGTATTATATTAACTTACAACAATATGCATCTTATAAACCTGATTGACGATTTCACGATTGGATGAAAATCATTACCCGCGAAAAACACCTACCGCCGGCGCAAACTGATTAACATGACATTTGATTTCCTACCACAAAAACCTTTAACTTGGAGGTATCTATGAATTTAGAGATTGTCTGTTATGACAAAGGGGGTTTGTCAACAGCTACGTCGTCTTGAGTAAACGCCGTGCGCTGACTGCGCCCAAATATTTGACATCGCCCGTCTACCGCAGGTCAAAAGGTCGAAACAGAACTATTCACGCGAGAGGAGAAGTGCGAGAAAATGTAGCATTAGCAGGAAGGAAAGTTCGAATTTTATCTCGGAGGGTAAAACTGAGTGCTAGGCAAATGGAGAAAAAAAAAGAATGAATTGGCCACATGAATTTTAGGTCAAACATTTTCTGGGAATCTTAATTTCACCGATGACAATTGCAAAAAGACTGGTATTCAAGTCTTGTAGTCTTGTGGTCATGATACTCACGTTCGTTGCGTAACGACGGAGGGGTAATTTACTATATTATCTCCAACTTGTCTAGTTGGCGTGTTTAAATGTAGGGAGAGGTGATTAATTGATCAATTGATCAATTGATCACAAATGAGGTATTAACGGTTATTAGGGGGATACACCCTCATGTACACCGGAGCGCAAAACAAGAGTCTCTGTGTGACATTCCTCTCGCCTGCTCTCCATTCGAGAAAAGATTGACATCTTCGTAATTGTAAACACTGTCTGACCGAAACAAGCACCATTGAAGGAGTCCAATGTTAATAGCTTGATTCATCTAGATGTTAATGTGCCATTTTCTTGCAAATTTCCTCAAGCAAGATCGACGACCAGTCACAGCTAGTCATAAAACTTCGCTGGCGGTGAAATGAGGAATTGTCGCCGCTCGTTTTGCCTCGTGGCTCTTGGACTCGCACTACTGATAACAATCAGACCAGGTAAGCCTTATTTTTCCTCGATTCGCTGCCGCAGGGCCTCGTAAATGAAATCCCTCACTACTAAAACTACCTCATAGTCAAAGAGGTTTCATATCTCTCAGGCGCGCCGGAAACTTGTCATTTATTCAACGAATAATTTAGCCTCTGTCTCCAATTTGCGCTAGATTGGTCTGTCTATGGGCACAAAATACTGTTGTAAGAGAAACTTATTGACATTTGATCCTCTCGACAACAAACCTCGCTTGGGCCTCTTGTATTTGCAACAGTGGTTCGCAAATCAGAAAACAATTGTCGCGGAACATACCGAAAATTACTCTTACAGATAATATCCCGCGCTTCTTTTCCTAAACGAGGCATGTTTTTCAATCCTCTGCTATAAGTATGTCCTTTTGACCTCTCGTCTTTGACATAACGCAATTTCAGTCGCCATTTTATAGCGCAGTCTACAACTTCTACCTTGGTTATAAAACTGCCTTTCTCACCATACCCAACTGGAAGGCACTCAAAGTTCCCTATCTCTATCATAATCATGTTACCCAGTGGTCATTAACAGCCACTGATTATAAACTCCCCAACCAGAATTCAATGTATCTTGGTCTTCATCAAAAAAGCCAGGGGGCGGAATTTATACAGCGGGGCATCGCCCTGATTGTTATCGGCTCGCAACCGCATGTTTACGATTCTTTTGGCCACAAATTTGCTGCTAACGACATGATGCAGTTTATCTGCAGACTTCATGTGCAATTTGTCATATATAAGCGTTTTATGAACTTATGGTTTCAGTGAACTTAATCGTCCGTCCTTGAGTCGGTTGCAATTGAGAAGTTTTCTGAGGCAGTTTTGTTAGGCAGTTCTCTTTAGTCTTCAAACTGTTAGAGATTCATCTCGCCTTATTTTCTGGTTAGATTTAATAAGAGATCTTACCGAAAATAGACAAGTTGAAGGTGAAAGGCGACGTGTTTATCCGAGCTTTGGATGCTAAAAGATGAGGCGGCGCTGTTGTGGCCGTGTCCTTTCGTCGATGCACGTGCGTTTTGACAATTCTTATTTTTCCCCCGGCGCAAGACAGTCACACAACATAAATTCCTGCTATCAACACCTTGTACCTCCATAGACCACCATGGTTCAATTCTATTTTCTGATACGAACAGAGGTTATAATTTCTTGCACGGCTCTTTATCAGAGTGCTAATAACTCGGTGATTACGTTTTCGGTATACGTTTAGCTAAAGGTCACAAGGCAGAGCAGTGTTTATATGTCTTCGTATTACAGTAATAAGATGAATTTTATGAGATTTTTGGTACGAAGCGATCTTTCCACAACAAGGTCTGGGGTCTTTGGTTTAAAATTCCCCGGGAAACTGCACATGTTAGTTTGCGGAGTATATGCGAATGTTACTGCAAAACATGCTATCTAGCATTGTCACAATTCGTAACTCTCAACAGATATCGAGCACATCTTTTTTGTACTTGTGACAGAACGGCCTGGTCAATGTCCATCCCCGTCAAATGGTCAAAAACACCTTAGGGCAACCTTGATAATCGATATGCAGTCTAATTGACCTTCTATACTTGTTAACGAAAAAACAAAAACAGCTTTTTGAGTGCTTGTTAATTTTCACAGTGGCAGGCAAAACGATCGTTATTGTGCAAAAAAAAAAAAGTACGTGGTTCTAGATATCACGAACAATTGCAAACGAGGCAGTTTTGTAGACGTTGGTTAGCCGTAACAATTTCAGGTCAGTTTGTTTTATCGATCGCTTCGCATACTTTCAGAAAAGGGTATGATCACTCAATAGCACGAACATGTGGATGTCATCCTGGAAAATGTTTTGCAGAAAAGTGGCCTAAGTAATTCTGAGATTGTAAGTAGTTAAAGAATTTTCCGCTCGTCCGGCTTCGTGCAGGTAGTAGTGTACCCTGTGAGGAGAGTCGAAGGAGAGGCTTTCCCTTTATATCTCTCACTTATTTTTGTCTCCAAAATCTCTTCGCGGTATGGTGTTCGCGTTGGTTGCTTTGTTGTTGTGCCCAAAAGCAAGCAGCAACGTGAATACGAGATACGCAAACGACTTCATTACTCAGTGACAGAAAGAAAGCTCTGCTTTCACGGTACATAAATGCTGGGCGCGATCCATTCAGCCGACGTCTCCTATAGGAAATTCCGAAATTTTCGTTTGTCGAATGGAACGGTATTTTCTATTTGAATGGACCGCTCGGGACGAATTTTCCGGAATTTTGAGCTCAATGGATCGCGCCACGGACGACCTGGCGAAGTGAAATACCCAATGAAGGAGGAGACTATTGGAATTTCCGAGGAAGTGATCAAATGGAACGTTAATTCTCGGTTGGACCTCTGAAGGTGGACCACTTTGATCGGTAAACTTCCACTCGGACCGAACCGATTCATTCAGTTTTGGTCCAAAAATTCCCGAATTTGGGCTGAATGGATTGTGCCCAATACGTCCACTGGTCTCACTAGTAGTCTCTTGGACTTCTGCCATTTCCGTCAAAACGAGCAAATCTTGATATTTTGGACTGCTTTGCACCCTCGGTCGTGTCGGGGTCAACGGTGTGTTTATAAATCTCTGACATGTCTGTGATCGCGTGTACACAGTCATCGTTGGATTTGCTCAGGTAATTGGTCATACGGCGGAACATTTAATTTTTATCTTGAAAAAAAGAAAGAACACTGCACTGTAAACATGAAGTTAGGACAAAGATAGCGGTCAAGGCCGGAACTGAATAACTCTTAGTCTTACTTCTATATTTCTATAACACAGTTTCCGCCGACCACTTCAGAGCTAAAACATCTCAACAAACGACTTGAAAGCTTTCATGGTGTCCCTCAAGGGCGTCGGAAATAAACAAACCAACGCGAAAGTTTTGAGAAATAACGAGCTCAGTGTGGGGGAGCCTTCGGATTCTCCAGTCTGAAAGAGAGGCTGCCTTTACGAATGATTATGCTGTGACTTGAAATTTACTCAAACTTGTTGCGTTGGGAAAAGCGTAACTGAAGACAATGATATTGGCTCATCCTCGGTAGTGTAACAACCTGTGAAATTCACATGTGACATAAAAGAAAGAAAAAACAAAAGAACTAAAATAATATACTGAACAAAGTAATAGCTATTAAAGAAAACAAAGGGAAATGTTGTTAGGTTAGGCTCTTACCACGACGTGAACCCGAGAAATGTCAACTACACTGATGTATCCTTATTGTGCAGGATTTTATTTGTCGACATAGGTCGCTTTCGATTGACTCGTTCCTGGGATAAGCTTAGCGCATTAAATTTCTCATTTTGATTGTTGCAATTCAGGAACTTTACTCTAAATACTTATACTTAGTAGCTTTTTACCAAATATGGTGCCGGGTTCATTTTCTTGATTTCCAAGATACGTTCCATCGAATGCAATGAAGTAGTTGTGCGTCAAATCGAATTGGTCCAGAGAAAACACTTTGTTTAAATTAAAAGTACCTACCATTTGGTCTAAAAGTATCATTACATATATATATATATATTTTTTTTTTGCAATATAGAGTGAGACGCAATAACCTCCTACATTTTTCTAACTCACGGCCTTATTCAAATAAAAACACTCAAATGAAATGTTGCTCTTTGAAAAGAAGTGCTGGAAAACCGGCGACCCGAACAAAAACCTAGCTCTCGGAGCGCCGAGTAGACAACCAACAAACACCATCCACATAAGATGCCATGCAGGGTTGGAATCCGGGCCACCGCATGATTGCTGGGACACTAGGGCTATCACCAATGCGCCGTCCTTGCTGCGAAATGTTGAAAATGCCTGGGGGTCATAATTCACCGCCGGGCACACTCGGCTAAACATGATCTCATATTTTAAGGCCGGCAATTTCGATATGCACTTTACAGTCATCGTGTCGAGGGTCCGGGGAAAACTCAGACAAGTCCCCAAAGCCTCGAGGTCATGTTTAATTCTATTATATCGAAAACAACAACAACAACAACAACAACTCTTACAACAGATCTCTGTAATTCACGCTTAACTAATCGTTGGGCATCATCAACGAAATCAAGAAGGCGGGGGGTGGGGGGGGGGTGGGTGTTAAGCCTCATCTACGAGTTATGCGTCAAGGGTCTTTGGCTTGAAGGGTTTCTTTTTAAGTATCCACGATGCAGGAAATTGCACATCGAGGCCAATTGTGGTGGGTACGAACAGTTCCTTAATTTGAGATGAATACGCGCGACCAAAGGGACTAGAATGGTAGCGATTTGATTGGTTTAGCTAACGAGGACAAACCCTGCATGCGGCTGTTGATTTGTTTATCGGGGCCATTTCTAGAGGGGAAATGATCAAGGCCTTGTTTTGATCTGTTCATCCACTGGCGGATGAAACAATATCTTTCAAGGTCAAACGAAAGTCGCTCTAAAACAAAAAAATGTCGTTGACGTTCAGACTTGATTGATAAAAGGCCGGTATCTTCATCTTCATCTACATATATTTTGTCAGCAGAATTCTAAATATAATGTACAGTTTTCACGCCAACATAGAATCAATATAGGGTAAGCAACACTATTTAAACATTCAGCCTGATTTTGAAGAGATTCCTGACAACAACTGTTTGGAGCAGAATTTGAATGACAAAGACGCTGATTAAGCAAAATAAAAGATCTGAGAAGTAGTGCCAACTATACATAATTACTAGCAATCATCACATGATGATATGTTCTTTTCCAGGAGAGACGACAGGACAAAGAAAAGCCAGGCAACTTGATGACATATTCGACCAGTTCGAAGATTTCGACATTCCAGGTATTTACCGTTAGTTAGCTTAAAGGGGCGGTATCACGCTAGTTTTTGAAAATCCAAAGGACTGCTTTTTTGGTTGATGGCAGCGGCAAGATAATGGTCAAAATTCCTTTAAAAGGCCATCGTATTGCAAAGAAGCTGTTTATAAATGTTTTCCCCCGGAGACAGTGGCATGACACTGCCCCTTTAAGTTAATGTGCTTCTCGCTTATTTCAACGGTGGGAATCAGTGGTGGAGAAAATGAAGATGCAGCTCATAAAACGATTTTACACAAACTAGTTTTATTGACTGACTTGATTCTAAGTCCTAGTAATGAATGCTCTGTTCAAGGCAATATGGATTCGCTCGTGCGCGTTTCAATCTTAATTGAAAAATACTGAAAAACAAACAAACAAACAACACCAGGCCAACTGGGAGCTGAGCAGGTCGAATGCAAGTTCATATAGTATCCCCAAAGGAAGTAAATGCAGCATTGCACTGATGTATTTGCATCATTACATTATACCTTGTTTTTGGTCACTTTTCCTCAGGATCATGCCCGCAAGGATGGATCGGACACGAAGGATCCTGCTACACCCCTTTTGTCCGCGGTGCAACTTGGCAGGAGGCTGAAGATACGTGTAAAGAAATTGATTCTCACTTAGCTCTGTCAAGGAGCGCTACGGAAAATGAATTCATTGCTATAGAAGTAGGGAGACCAGAGTCTCGAGTCTGGATAGGTCTCCGGCGAATTGAGGGTGAATTCGTCTGGAGCGATGGCCGTAAGGCAGCTTACACGAATTGGGGCAGAGATGAGCCAAAGGCTGCTTCAGCTGGTGGGAGAAATTGTGTCAGTCTCCTCCCTGAAGACATTTTTCATTCTTGGGAAGTGACAGAGTGTGACACGATGCAAGCATTTATCTGTGAGAGAGGTAAGAAGAGTAAATTACGTTGCTACAGGATGAGCTTTATTTATGATGCGCCCCAAGTAAGGTAATTCGAGACAGTCTTGGAATCTGGATTCCACGCTAGCTGTGGATTCCGGATTCCACCTCACTGGATTCACGATTCCAAAAGTAGTTGACTGACACTCTTGTGCGGGATTCCCTAAAAAGGAATTCCGGTTCGGATTCCGGATCGCACATGCAAAAATATCCTTCATTCTGGCATCCAGATTACCTTATATGGCGCCATATGATCATACAAGGATTATTGTCTGGATAATGTAATGTTTTAACATCAGTATCTTCCTAATAAGTTCGTACTGAAGGCCCATCAAACGGTCGTGCCCCCGTCTTTCTAAGGCTGGATAGCGCTATCCACTGGATAAATCACTATCCTCTGGTTAACTCAAATTGGTTTTCCCCGAGCCTATCCACTCGAGATAGTGATTTATCCGGTGGATAAAATTATCCACTTTTTCAACAACCGAGGCCTGATCATGACAGTGTCCACATTGGTTTCGACGAGTGGCCATGCTTTTAGGTTATGAGCAAAATCGAGACGATGATTGGCCGGGGTTGCTTAATCTCGCAACCAAGGTATATTTTCTGCAATTTAGCAAACTTCAAAAACCCAGAACTCCACCATAAGAGTGCGCATTTCAATAGGCCATTCAGTCCGAGTTTACGTCAGCCTCTTTTTCAAAGCGAGTCCAATTGCGATGGTTTTGTAATGGTAACTAGTTTTCCTTTGCATTTGAACAAATACTCGTTTTAATACGAAAGACTTCGCACTTAGACTGGCTTTGAAATGGAGGCTGAAGTGAACCCGCGGCCGAAAATGCGCTATCATAGCCTGACGTAAGCGGAACTTTCCAGACTCATTTGTTTCACAAGGGCTGGTCAAGGTAAATGGACTGTAGCCTAGCCATGCGACTCATGATTCCAGTTTCCAGCTCTATATCAAGTTTTTAAACACACATTAAAATAGAAGTTGGGATATTTCTGAAACAGTTACAAAAATGCTGTAACATACTTATGACGGACCTTTCGTTTATGTTAATTATCGAGGGTGAACTTGGAAAGCCAAAGACACCCATCTCTTGGTAGCACGCCCGGAATGAATTTAATGTCTATTCTGGATACTTTGCAAGTGTCTGTCTTGTCGATAAAAGGCTACGATTTAATGTCGCACACGTAACGGACAGACCTGAATACCATAACCACGGCAACTGCGGAGAATGATTTTTGACCAGTGTCAAGATTTTAGTTTAATAAGCTACAAACTTCAATGGCGGAAACCTGCCATAGAAAACAGTGATCGTGACTTTACATACGGGATATTAATGAAGCATTACGTGTCACGCAACGTGTCACATAACATACAATAACTTAACTCCAATGTACTCCCAAAACTTAATTCCAAGACGTCATTCCCCTAGGCCGACTGGCATAATCGCTCACTGTATGTCACGATTTTATGAAAAACGAAACCTAGCTGTCAATCATTTCTTACAACCAGCTATGGTACACCGTACTCACCTCACTACAGGCTACTGTTTAATGATAACTTGAAAGAACGGATGAATTTCTCGGTTGATATGATTAGGTTTATACAAATTAGGAAGGTGACTACAAAGAGTTTTTGATCAGCTTGTTTGTTTAAACTGTAAAGTTGTCTTTCGGGCGACTGTAAAATGCAATGGTCGGTTCGTATCGAGATGTAGAAAAGTGGAGCACCTGACAAGGCGGGAAATATTTGCCTCTGTTGTTAGCTCTCCGCTCTCCGTGGTTGGCATTTTTTACGTATATGTTTTTTAGTGTTCTCCTCAATTTAGCAAAAGGTTTTCACTAGAAAGAAAGGGCCGGTCAACAGTGATCCATACTGATCTGAGATCTAAACTCCGTTTATCCTCTTTCTCTCTTTTCTATTTTCTTCACGCTTTTAATGGTCTATAAATCATTGTCATTGTTAAGAGTAGAGTCATTTTCACGCGGTAGCAATATGCATTTTTAAAATCTCTTTCCTTATCTTTCTTGAAATTACTCTTTCCTTCCTTGCAAAAGCACATGTTACAATGAAATTGCCTCCGAAATAGAAAATACAACAGGTTTGGACGTAACGGGAGGCGTGGTGGACGTTGGGGATCAATCTACGGTGGGAACTGCAGCAACTTCCCCTGTGTTCGTTTTTACGAAGCCATCAATCGACATTGGGGCAAGATTGGACGATAAATGTTCCACAGGAATGCACGACTGTTCTACAAATGGCACTTGCATACCTTTAGAGGGTTCTTTCGACTGTGAGTGTAATCATGGCTATGAAGGGGATGGCAAGATATGTGCCGGTATGTTTTTGTATTTTGGGTTGTCTCAAGCAAGAAGTACTTTGTCTCCTAACCAGCGATCGGGCCCTCGTGCCGATACCGTTCCTGCGGGTCGTACGCCTGTTGCTTTGCCCAACGTTGACCCTACATGATTATAGTGTTGTCTTTAATTTTTCTTTTACCGACTCCCTTCGCTCACAACACCCTTACTGGCGACTCCTCTTCAAATTACGCAAAGGTAATGAAGTAGTTAATTTTAACTTTTATTGTCGATCTATGTTCTTAATTGCCCAAAAATAAGATTTGCAATTTCCATTCGTTGTGGAAACGTGAACTAGAAGCCACCATGTTGAGGTACCGCTGCTAACTTCCCCATGTCATTGAAATTTGATTTAAGCCACTAATATATGGGACATAAAGGATGTGCGACGCAGAAGTTGAAAGGGAGACTCCGGATTGGGAAATTACCTATCATCTTTCTCACCAACTTGCATGGTTTAGTTTAAATTATTTAACAAAAGTGCCATGTTTGTAATTTCCTTTTATAGATATCAACGAATGCGACAATGGTTACAACGATTGCCATTTCAATGCGACATGCACCAACGTACCAGGCAGCTACCATTGTCAATGCATTGAAGGATTTCAAGGAAGTGGAAAACTCTGTGAAGGTAACAAAGCGCTGACTCTGCGATAGTTGCCCTTAGGCGCAGATTTTTTTTTGTGAAATGACAATTATATTAGGCGCGACGAAAATTATTGTTGTCTTTTAAAATTGGTGTTGTCTTTATTATCATTGGTTGGTACTTGTCTTAACATTGAGCTTCGCCATCAAAGTTAACGTTTAATCAAGACTTCCTTGACCGTTGCATCTGCAGAAGCCGACGAAACAGGAGCCCCCAAAACTACAGTCCATGTAAGGCCGAAAGCAAACGAAACGGGGATCTCCTCTATAGTTGCTTCTCACAAAACGGACGAAATTGAGAAACCGACTCCATTAGTTTCTACCAAAGAAGAACACACTGGGACACCAAGTATAATTGTTGGTACAAAAGTTACCGAAACAAGGATACCGACTCCACCTACCCCGCCTATGCCGCCAACGCCACCAATTCCGCGAACACCATCGTCCCCTTTCGCTTCTTCAGAGCCACCATCTGCAGTTGCTTCTACGGGAAAAGAAGACGCAGGGACGCCAACGAAAGTTGGCCCTACCAAACCAAGAGAGACAGGAAATAGCACTTCAACAATGCCACTAACTTCATCGATTTTCACTGTGCCTACCGACGCAGAAGGAACGAGAAGTCAAGGTTACTCAAATATCTATTATACCCGGCCATTTTTTTAATCGTGTAGGAAAGGACATTTCCGTCCAAGGTTCTCACTGGGACAAATTTAACCTGTCAGTTCGCAATGTAAATCTTGGATGAGATAAGACGATTCCCTTGGATGGATAACCCATTTATGGGTAGTTTCATCGAAGTGTTCTGACAGGTAAAATGAACAAAATATCAGAATCCTTTTTATACAAGATTATGCATGGCAGGCGGTTTTTGTATATTTTGGATTAGATCCTCCCGTCCCGAGCTTGTCTTATTTGTTGTATATCACATGACTGAGCACAAGGAATAAACGCATTTTGAGCAGTCAGCCATGTTGATTATCAGTTGTTTTGCACACAGTATAAACGATAAAATCCTGCAAGGCATGCGTCAGAAAACCAATCTGTCTACCAATCACAGGGCGCGCACTAACTGTGAGATTTCTCTTTATTCTCGTTTTTAGATATCGACGAATGCGCCACCAGTGATCCATTGTGTGACTTCAACGCCACATGTTTCAAAACAGGGGGTTCATTTTACTGCTCCTGCAATAAAGGATTCACTGGAAACGGGCAGTCATGCCGAGGTATACAAACACGGCTCCAGCAAGCCAACTGTCTTGAACATGAGACCTTTGTGTGGTGTTCCGGGACAATAACAGGCTCTTCTTGGGACCAACCAAGACAGCTACCCGACATTTTTCCATTTCCGTTGGTGTTTGGTAGCGACTGTCTTGGAAGACTTAGAGAGTATTTTGAATCCCTCCTAATATTATTAGCGTAAATACCTCACTTCATTCCTTATGTTACGTCATTCTTCTTCCGTTTTGTTCAAAGAAACATGAAACACAGAAGTAATACCGAGCTTTCACTAATTAAGTCACTGCTGATTGCTGTTGACCGGCCCTAGCCGATAATTTCCACAAAAGTTATATATAAGAACTGGATCGGAAAATGGCTTAAAAACAACGAAACGGTAGACAATGAAACGGTAGACAATCAAGCAACAGAAACACCGGAAACAAACGAAAATAACACAAAAGCAAAAAGAACAAAATAAACCAATTTATACGGTGTCATTTCGCGCGTGATTTTGAAATTAGCCTCGTTCCTATGTTGACCGTGGATTAGACCTGGTCCTGGGAATAGATTTACCTTAGGCCTTCCTTTAATAACTACAAATGCGAAAACCATACGGCAAGTTTTGGCTTTCAACACGTACATCATTTCAACTGAAGACGAGCAAAAGAAAAACCGAGATACTCGAATCTTCTTGTCGAAATGCTTTAGACGCAAGTGCACGGTGTAAAGAAGATAAAATTTACACCATAAGCGTTATGCAGTGAATAATGCGCGCAATGCTTTTACTAATGACTTAATTGCAAACATTCAACAATCGTCGAAACTTTGCGCGTTTTAATTGTTTCATTCCATGTAGGCCCTTCTGGTTATCTTTATTGTTTGTTTAAGTTTTGTGGGACTGTTATTCTTTGCTGAATGATGTTCCGATGGCATAGATGAAAGGCTGCCGATTTGGCGCCTGTTTATTTTTCTTTAGTTCCTGTCAGTTGAAATTCAAATAGACTGAAGTGAAAGAAAGAGGTCAGAGCTGAGAGATCTTAACTCAAGCTTAAAACGATTCGTTTGCCATAATCGATTTTTGTTTACTTACTTATTTTTGTTTACTTACTTATGAGAACCTTAAGTTTTTCTTTCAATTATTATGCTGAAAGCCAGCGAATGATGTGGTCTGCGGCTTGTTTGGTCACCGTATAGTTGTTCTTGCTAGGAGTAACCAAAATGCCTTCCTCTCACTTGTAAACGAGATTCAGTTTATTTTGCGGCTCATGACAGATAGAGGCGGAATTGAAAGGATAGCGGTCCTTTCTTCGTTTTCTTTTTTCCTCCGTTTTGATCAATTTATAAAGTAAATACAGCGAAAGCAAGGACGACATGGAATACGAAAGCACGGCAAACTAATTTCCGGAGTTCATACACCAATTATGTGAAACATTTTAGCTAAGGGTGTCATGCGTTAGCTTTAGAGATTTATCTCTGGAATTTGTTGTGAAAAAGATCGAAGTTGGGGGAACCCAAGAGGATTATGACAATCCTCTTGCGTTCCACGAACTGTTTTAAATCCGCTTTAAATGTTTTTTGTTTTGGCATTTTACATCTCGTGTTTTTCATTGAATTAGTGTCATGTAGAATGATTGAAGCATTTTTATGATCATTCGCTAACACGCTCCAGACCTCAAGCATTCTATTGTGACAGCGGACTATAACATTCAACAGATAACATTAGAAATGGTCATTAACCTTTTCTCTTCCGTCATCTTTAATGCGCCGCAATGGAAACAAATTTGGAATTTAATGTAGGGACGATGAAATAACAACAGCTCAACTGTTTTCCAAGAAAGCACAGCTTAACACTTGACTACGCAATGTTCGATTATTAAAACAGAAAAGGTCATCTTTAAGAGAGGCAGTTACTGGACACCTTGTACTTTTCCATCGAAACCATTTTTCATTGATTAAGAGCTTGAAACGCGTAGGACGACGATTTGAACGAAAGACCAACAGTGATAAGAAAGTGTTAATGATGATGACGTGGTTGTCGATGATAATGATGAAGATAAAGTTGAAGATGTTAAGAATTTTAATTAACCATCATTAAAGTGTCTTGTAAAGCCGGATTGGAGCTATTGTGAAGTTTAAATATTTTATCATATCAAAGGTTATGAAACGGCGCCCTCTTTCAGTTAGTGTTTAATTGCTGGGTTGAGAGCCCACAACGAGAGCGCTTGAAGATCAAAGTGAAATTGCGCGTGAGATACAGGCCATTCTGAGTTGCGTCGATCCTTGCCCATCGTGTAAGCCTTGTTGAAGAGTCTCTCTGATGGAAATGCCGGAGTATTCATTCGAATGTAAATAGAACTTATTTCCGCTCAAAACGCACGCACCGGGACTCGCCTTGAAAACGAGGTTCAACTAATTTGGAAAGGGCGCATGAGGAAGTAGAAAGCACTGCAAGTTATGATGTTGCCCAGTTGAAAAATCACCTGGCTAGTGTCTTTAGCTACACTGAGACTCAAACGCAAGATCCACCTTATGCAACAAGCCCACGCTTTGGGATTTGCGTGAATTATGCCTTTCAATTTCTTTCACTGTTTTGGGACAGATTTAGAATAACTTGATCTGAGTGCACGCTTGGTGATTGAACTGTCACCTATTACGCCTTCGTCAGTACGATATAAAAACACGTCAATCTGTTTATCTCTCATGATGACAAGGTCAAGTAGGCCGAGGTTGACAAAAGTGTACGAAGAGGAGGCGGATTAAGGAACAAATGGAATACTAATTTCCAGCGTAAGATAATGAGTGTAACTGAAGTGGGTCGTAGAAGAGAGTGGAAGCTGCAATCATTTCATGTGTCTCCTTGCTCCTGTCTCATTCATCCTATGCGCTAAATGCACCGGTAAATGAGTAATTAACCTTGCTACTGTGGATGACAATGTTAAAGGCGGTGTGGGTTCAGCAATGTTCCATGCAACCGTTAAGATAAAGTTACACAACAAATTACTGGGTCAGACACACCTTGCAAAGGGGTAAAATTATTGCGCGACCAGTTGCGTAACAAGTCGCATTAACACTCCGATGATCTGCGCAACTGATTTGCGCAGCGATTTTTGGCCGTTGGAAAGCTTTCATAGGGGTCGATGAACATCAGCATGAACATAGCTTTATTTACCCTCGGAGTTTAGACTAGTTTATGCAGCTAATATAGATTAAATGAAGACAGTACAGTACAACTCAATGGCATTTAACTGTTTTGCAGATCAAGACGAATGCCTAACAGACCGAGGAGGCTGCCCAGAAACTGCCAATTGTGTAAATACTGAAGGTTCTTACCTCTGTGAGTGCAAAGATGGGTATTTTGGAGACGGCACGACATGTGAAGGTATGTACCAGGAACCCTCAGTGTGTTGTATGCAATGACGAGAGTAAGTATCGTGAACAAGTGTGGTCTATAGAAAGGTAAATCTTCTTTATGTCCTACTTTCGCTGAAAGATTGGGGTGGAAGGGGGGGGGGCTACACTCAGATGATTGAATTAAACGAAGGAATGAAAACGAATGAATGATACTCTGTAGGCGAGCTGCTGTTAGTCACTTTTATACTATGGACTATTTTATTAAATCTTCACGTCGGATATTGCGTTTCTATCGTTGTAATTAGTTCACTCAATCTCGGTTATCAGCTCATACGCCGTATGATCTTATATGGAAACTGATTGCGCCAAGTAATGCCAACCTGAAAAATTGGTGCGGGAAGCGAAACATGAATTTGAGATTGTTTATAGAGCCAACTCACAACCAACAAGGGCGAATCGAATGATTGCTAAATAACCTATGAGGAATTTCATCTTTTTTTTCCCTCCCCCTTACCCTCAGTGGTGGCCACGAGGAGGCTGTTTTTAAAAATTAACTGATCGATGGTTCTCTTCTTCTTTTGTAGATATTGACGAATGCTCTTCGCTTAGCGCTAACAACTGCAGCCTCCATGCTTCCTGTAGCAACACAAACGGTTCGTACATCTGTACTTGTAACGGAGGCTTTACTGGAGACGGCTTCACATGTTCAGGTAAGTGTAGGCCCTGCATATTTATTTGGCAAAATTTGGCTTACACTCCTGTACATGTGGTTCCCATTTTTAGGCAGAGGCCTCGCAAAAAAGTTGTTCGCCCTGGCGAGCTATAGCGTACACATGTAAAGCCAACCTATCTTTTAGCGTGGGGAGGTGGCCTACCTTTTTCCCACGTAAGAACGGCCCAAGATGCCCTGTTTCATCTTCATTTGCACATGAAACGACGCGTTACCCCTCATTCTCAAAAGAAAAATGAGAAAAAAAAATCAATTTTAAAGTCGGAGAAACAATATTGTTGCTCACGTACCAACTGAGGATGGAGCTTAGAAAAAGAGGGAATTTTTAAAATTTCGACGATACTGTGAGCATTTTCGCAATCCTACTTAACTCCATTTCGTTCACGTTGTACAATGTCAGCATGCTAATTAACTAAACTGTTAAGAACAACCGATAGCGAATGAAAGATTCAGATTCACCCTAAAATGTTCATGTTTTGCGCAAAACATTGAGAAATGAAGTGAAAAGTACGTGCAGCAGGGTTTATCTCTTTAAATCTGTTGTTTTGTGGCGTCCCCGGAGGTTGTGTACAGGCACAGTGACATGAACAATTTAAGGAATCGAAGCAACGACCGCAGAACTGAAATTTAGCGAAAACAACACACAAACCAATGCGTTTACTGAGCTTTGCACATGTTCCACACACATTCTTTTTCACTCTTTCTTGAATTTTGTCGCACGTTTTAATATGACCCTGGAGTGAAAATTGTTCTTCTCCCTTAATTCTAGAATATTCGACCGTTGTCAAAACGTCTGCCGCCCGTCGCTACTCAGGCAAAATATTTGACCGTCGTTTTCCAACGATGCAGACAAAGTTTTCAAAAGGAGATTTTTTTTTTTGTGGAAAAAAAAAGTAAAATATTGGCAATACTGTCATTTAAAAACAAAACAAACCTGCGGTACTCCGTAGTAAATATCAGCGTCAAAAAGAACGTTCGACCGTTCAACGGTCATGTTGAAGTTCAAGTTCATAAGATTCCGTGTATGTACAATTTCTAAACAATGACATAAAATTGCCAAATGCCAAATATATATTTACATACAAACATAGACAATCGAAATGCTAAAAACGCAAAAAGAGGTTTAAATGAAAACAGAAGTCTAAAGCCGAAATATCTTTCACACCCTTCACACTGCTTACACTTCTCTTCAACTAACCTAATTATCACTAACCTAATTATCTACCGGCGACTTTTGTTCTTTCCAGTTTACTCAGTGCTTTCCCGTTGCCAGCATTCGGCTAACTTTCACACTGAAACTTCTAGTTAGTTTGTTCACATTGACAATTGCAAGACGCAAAAACATGCAAAGTAGTTTAAATTTCGTTAATGCACCTTTCCATTGTTATGAACTGGTCATTATTTTTAATAATGACTTCCTGTTCCACCCAATGACCACAATAGTGACCTCCCGTTCCAGATGGGCGCTTTCTTTGTTCTATAACAATGAGAGGGTGGATTAAAATTGGATAATGCCTCACTCCTAGGCCATCTAAAAAATAATGACCTCTCGCCACGCGCTCGGTCGTTATTTTTATGAAGGCCTCGGAGCTCAGGCATTATCCTATATCTAACTGGCGATTTTTTGGTG
>BLFK01000352.1:129993-164084 GCA_014634185.1 Astreopora myriophthalma | reverse complement strand
GACCGTTCAACGGTCATGTTGAAGTTCAAGTTCATAAGATTCCGTGTATGTACAATTTCTAAACAATGACATAAAATTGCCAAATGCCAAATATATATTTACATACAAACATAGACAATCGAAATGCTAAAAACGCAAAAAGAGGTTTAAATGAAAACAGAAGTCTAAAGCCGAAATATCTTTCACACCCTTCACACTGCTTACACTTCTCTTCAACTAACCTAATTATCACTAACCTAATTATCTACCGGCGACTTTTGTTCTTTTCAGTTTACTCAGTGCTTTCCCGTTGCCAGCATTCGGCTAACTTTCACACTGAAACTTCTAGTTAGTTTGTTCACATTGACAATTGCAAGACGCAAAAACATGCAAAGTAGTTTAAATTTCGTTAATGCACCTTTCCATTGTTATGAACTGGTCATTATTTTTAATAATGACTTCCTGTTCCACCCAATGACCCCAATAGTGACCTCCCGTTCCAGATGGGCGCTTTCTTTGTTCTATAACAATGAGAGGGTGGATTAAAATTGGATAATGCCTCGCTCCTAGGCCATCTAAAAAATAATGACCTCTCGCCACGCGCTTGGCCATTATTTTTAAGAAGGCCTCGGAGCTCAGGCATTATCCTATATCTAATTGGCGATTTTTTGGTGGTTCGTAGGAAAGACTCCGGGTGTCTACCTCTTTTTTAAAATTCATTTACTGCTTTTCAATACACAGATGTGGATGAATGCACCTTGAATGTCCATAACTGCAGTGGTAATTCTTACTGTGTAAATGACATCGGCTCATATCATTGTGATTGCAACAAAGGCTTCGTCGGTGATGGTGAAATTTGCAAGGGTAGGGGAGTATTTATTTATTTTTTTTAAATGTGTAATTGATTAAGAG
This sequence comes from Astreopora myriophthalma, assembly GCA_014634185.1. Taxonomy (NCBI): domain Eukaryota; kingdom Metazoa; phylum Cnidaria; class Anthozoa; order Scleractinia; family Acroporidae; genus Astreopora; species Astreopora myriophthalma. Next base: position 163,193 of record BLFK01000352.1, on the reverse strand, counting down.
TATCTTCATGAACTCTTACTAAATTTTGATAATCTTTGTATCTCTGCCTTATACTTAATCCGGTGTCGTGAACAAGGCGCTACCGTAAGCGACACATTTTCACGGTATAAGAAGCTAGGTCAGATTGCTTGAGGCGGTCGTGCCTTGAAAAGCTGGATTTATTATTAATTATAGTCAGGATACATATAGGTGAGGCGCGGAATTGTGGAAAATCTATTCAGTTTTTCAAGCATAATGCAATGTGCTCTTTTGTTATTTAATGGGGTGCAAAGGAGATGCAAGCTAACGGGTTTACTGCAATCCCTTACTTGAGTGCAGTGCAAATCAGGGATGCTAATAACTGCTCCGTTTTCTTTATAGACATCGACGAATGCCTAAGTGGTCTTGTATGTGATGTCAATGCCGCATGTAATAACACGCTTGGCTCTTACAACTGTACTTGTCGGAGAGGATACTCTGGGGATGGAAAAAACTGCACAGGTACACTGTACTTGCATTTTTGGATTCGCAATAAGAGATGGTTAACGGCGTGACGTTCGTTGTATTTTCTACGGCAACACGAACGGTAATTCAGATTCCCTTAAAGGGGGTCTATCACACCATTTTGGTCTCACCGTACCGCGTAGAATGCTAAAAGATTTGTTGAAATCGGTGAGAAACCAAAATCATAATGCAGTTTGTTTCAGTGAAGACCATGTCGCTACATTGAGGCTATTCACTGTCTTCTGTTTTTACGGACGACAAGAATGTAAGTGGATTGCATTTTGAAACATTTAGCCGGCCTAATTTTTTCAAATTTTTGCACCTGATCTTGAAGACATGGCCAAAGATGTATTATGGATGACCCTTCCTGCAAAAATCGTTTGATATCTTCCTCCTAAGTTTAAAGGAATGTTTTGGGCACAACTAAAGGTCATAAGGAAGGTTTGGCAGCAAAACGTCGGTGGTAGAGCCCCTTTCACGCACAGCAGTTAGCATTGAGCCCCTCCTAGGGAGGAGGGGTGGGGGGAGGGTCGTTGTGATTTCCGGTTACAACCGGAAACTAAAGCGCAATCTTAGCATGTTCTTCAAGATGGCGACTACCGTTTGTTCAAAATAAATGTTCTTCCGTACTGGCAGGTATTTCATTCTGGGGTAGGTAGCGACTTGTATTTAATACCCTCAGAATATAAAGTTTGTTATATTTCATCTTACAACTCTGCTAATTTCATAATCAGTGATAATCTGACATAGAACAATCAACATTTTGATGAGCTTATTCAATATTGGAATGAGAAAAAGAATCGCATAGTGAGTGCAGTTCCTGGTAATTGCCGGCTGGCCGACGCAAATTAAAACGGTTATAATTTGGCCAACCTAGGATGAAAATAATTTTATTGACCTCAAAGTGAATGGGAAATGATCCAGCTCAGGTCTGCTTATTTGTTTTGATGTTGCATTGATGTAGTCAATATTATTGCACAAGCTCAAGTGTTAATGCTATTTGAGCATTCAAATCTGAAATGTGGTTTTCATAGTTGTTTCGTCCAGCTTCCAAAATCTTTGAAATAAAATAGTTAGAGCTCTAGCTTCAGTTTTTTTCTCTGTTTTGTTCTCCTTAGTCAGCAGCTACTCCTGCCATATTTTAATTTGGGAGAAGAAAATAAGTGAAAGCTACTGTTGTTGTTGGCCACAAAATGAAAGGGGGAAAGAAAACTGTGTTAAAAGAATGGGATGAAATATGAGCAGATGCAGCTATTTATTCCTTGGAATTTTGAAGAACGAGTAATGTTAATTTATATCTTAATTATCATTTAAATGTCATTTCAGATATTGATGAATGTGCTAATGCCTTAGCATCGTGTGGGCCTGGAGCTGACTGTGTTAACTTAAATGGGAGCTTTGATTGTCGATGTCGTGCTGGATACAATAAGACGGGAGATAACTGCACAGGTACTTATAGCATGGCAGACAGAGTGCTCATCTTTCACCAGTGTGTTGCGGGTTCAATTCCGTCCGTCCGTCCGTCAGTCAGTCATTCAGTGTCTGTCTGTCTCTCTCCATTTTTCACTAATGTCTGTTTAAGCATATTCAAACAATACTGCTTGTAATTCCAGACATTGACGAATGTGAAAATCCTAATTCCAACGAGTGTGATCCCAATGCTTTGTGTACCAACATCGAAGGCTTCTATATCTGCCGCTGCTTGCGAGGTTACCAAGGTGATGGCCGATATTGCGCAGGTAAAACTACCGACACTTGTTTGCTTCATACTCGTATTTTTATTCGTTAATTGTTATTTTTTTTTTCGTGTCATTAACGTTCTAATTTTCGAGATTATTATGTCTATACTGAGATCTGAGATCTCAGCCTGGTGTTCAGCCTGCCAATAGGTGCATGCAAATAGAGCTCCACTTGGAGTTAGGGCGTGGGACGCGAGCATGTTACTGAAGTGCTGGAAGGATAAAGTCTTTTCTCTTGTCCCCTACCGACCCCAATCTTCCCGCTCCCCTCCCCTCTCTCGTGATGTTAAATGCAGTCTCATTGTTGCCGAAACAATCTCCTTTGTAATTAGCATGTAGACTAATTCTGATATTGATGTCTTATTGAGAGAAACAGAGGAATGTGTCATATGTGGGTCAGCTGTAATCCAATCTGCTTGAAACTTTTAAAATAGATTACGAAAACCTTAGTGGAGATTGGTCGTATTTATCTTGGAAGACAAATAATTTGTCTTAGGAGCATTTTATTCGTCTGAGACGCATTATTCGTCTAGATAAATACGGAAAATAAGGAGTAGGAGTATTATTCGTCTCACACGAATTATGCGTCCGTCTTATGCGTCGTTTAGATGAGCAAAGCAGGGGCATAATATTAATTCGTCTCGGACGAATAATGCTTCTGGTGCTTATCTCCCGTACTTATTTAGGGTGCATTTTTAGATGGAATGGTCGGTTGACGCTTTTTTGGGGGACTTATTCCGTTTTCGGAATGAATGGAATACCATTCCGTTCATTTTTCTCTTGATAGCAGAAAGAACGGAATAAACAGAATACGGTTCGCTCGGAATACATAGAATACGTGTTTTTGGGGGGGATTATTTTGGGGCCTAAATCGTGCGCTGCCGCCAAATGCCGGTCTCAGTCGTGTCCAGACTATTCGGAGCGTCAGTTCTCAGGTCACCTCTGCTAGAACCATTCCGTTTTCGGAATACGCGTTTCTTTTTTTTTGTTGTTGTTTTTATTTGGAAAACCTTATTCCTGTTATTCCGTTAATCCTAAACCGGAATAGGAATAGACAGAGTTGTCCCGAGAAAATGCACCCTTAGAAGAATGATGCGTCTCAAACGAATAATCCTTCTCTGACGAATTATTCCTCTCCCAAGATAAATACGGCCATTAACGTCGGTTTTCTCTGTTTGCTTCAGATGCCGATGAATGCGCAAGCCCCGAGACAAATGATTGCCACTCAAGCGCGCTGTGTACCAATGTTGAAGGCTCTTTCACTTGCCGCTGTTTGGAAGGATATAGCGGAAATGGCAGAAACTGTACAGGTAAATAATGTAATGTACTGACATTGAAGACTTTCTCACCAAGTTCTAAGCCGCTGGGACTGATAACCAAGCAGTAAAGAAAGAAAACAACAACAACAACAACAACAACAACAACAGCTATTACGAGTTCTGGTTCAAATGCGAAACAGCATCGGCAACGACAACGGCAGAGATATCACGGGCTTTTTTCTCTCGCATTGTATGACAAGTATAAACATGGTGGGCTAACTTTTTTACTTGGAAAAGCGGTGCTGCGGTCGTTCTCAAGTTCAAGGTGGTGGGAAAAATAGAATACAGGTAGATAATTCTTCCATAGACCTTCTTCAGAGAATAAACTAGTTGAATGATGTAGTCAAGTAAAGTAGTCGAATATGAGTTACTATGAACGTGACGACAAGGAACGTGATTGTGTTTTTTTCCCATAGATATTGATGAATGTGAAACCCAAGAGACAAACGAGTGTGGTGCCAATTCCTTGTGCACGAACACTGAAGGGTATTACGTCTGCCGATGTTTGCGAGGGTATCAAGGAGATGGCCTGAGATGCGAAGGTACGAAAAAGCATGATGATTTAAAGTACTATAATGTTATAAAGAGGGCGGGAAACAACGTTTACATGTACATGAACCTTAAGGAAATAACGCATCTGATGGCTTCACTGAGGCTAAAATCACGAGACAATGCCCCTTTTAATTTAAAGGAGGGAAAGCAGTGGATGTAGGGTTAAGGAGGCGGGGGAGATGTTCTGTCAACTATTCACTTCCAGCCGTCTGAAGGTAAGTAACTGCATCTGAGTTAACTGCCATCGATTAAAATGGACATGGTCCTCTCTCTCTATTGTTTACAGATGTAGATGAATGCTCCAGTGCCGAAGCCAATGAATGTGACGTTAACGCCCTGTGTACCAATACAAATGGATCCTACCGCTGTCAATGTGAAGAAGGTTTTGAGGGTGATGGGCGAAATTGCACGGGTAACGATATGGCTGTCGATGTTTTCCCAATGTTGTGTTAATCTCCTCTTTTTACTACAGTTGCGCTGATCTTTATTTTTTGGCATAAAATCCTGCTTGGTCAGGACAATTTTGATCTCCTGTTTCTCCTTCTTCTGTTTTCCAAGCATATGCAAAGAACTGCAAGACATAATATATGCTTGTCTGGGTATTTTCTTCGGTCGTCGGGATATCTATGAAATCCGCGCTGATAAATCTACCGTTGGAGTGTGCAAGAAGATTTACGGTATTTTACATACCCGCAGTATTCGAAAGTAGTACGGAGAGAACAGGATGTGCAAATAAAAGAAGCTCATTACAGTTGTCGTAGAGTGAGTTAGAGCGGTTTTCAGTTGACTGTCGTAAAGCCAGGACCAAAACTAATTACCGAGGCAATCCTCACGTTCTGCGGGAAATACACGATTCGGCCAACCACAAATCGAAGTAATTCACGACTAGTTTTTATTAGCCAATAAGAACTCAAGGAAGTGAAGCCATCCGACGCCAAGCACGGGAAAACGACAGTGACTAAATCACAGTCGCAATTGGTTTTAGTTTTGTATCTGATTGAGTTAAGAGTTCGCGCAAGTTTTTTTTTTGCTTTAATCCAATCAAAGAGCGAACTAAAAGCAAAACCAAAGCGATCGGGTAATTACTTTCCACACTCAATTAAAAACTGCTCTAATACTATAACCCTTAGCTAGTTATTCATTATACATACCTTCGAGTTCATTGCGGTCGATGGACCCCATCAACAATACCCTTGATACCAAAATGTAGTGAGTTGTTATCCTACTCGATTGCAGATATTGATGAATGCGCCAGTGATGAACAAAACGAGTGTGACCCCAACGCGTTGTGTACCAACACTGAAGGGGCCTATGTCTGCCGTTGTGAGAACGGTTTTGAGGGCGATGGTAGAAACTGTACAGGTAAACACTTTTCTTGACATGAAATGAAATGGGAAAGGAAAAAAAAATGAAATAAGAATTATCTGTGGAACCATTCCTCCAATGTAAAGGTAAAAAGGTAGAGTCGCATTCACAGGAGCTAGAGAGAACCAGGCGTACAAGCACCAAAAACGGACAGTGTTGCTACCCTCCTCCATTTCCCGACCTGGGCAGGACGCTAACTAGTCCTTTCCGCCGGTATCCATTTGCACATTTCGATAAAGAGGGACAATGAGGACATAAATACGTCTTACTAACCGAGTTCACACTCTGAAATTTAGCGGGCTGTACTGTAGAATACGGCCCGCTAAATTGGCCAATCATAGCACGAGTTCTAATTGAGAGGTATAATAGATAGGTTTACAACCCCGTTCACCGTTCACGACAGACAGCACAAATGTCAGGTTGAAATGTATTGCATGTCCTTTGCCATAAACGTGGTTATAAATCTCTCAAATATCTACGGGAACAACACCGTGGCTACAGAGCTATGCTAATGGCACAGCAATGGAGCAACATTGACAGGAAACGTGTGCTTTCACCATTGTGCCATCCCTGCTCCCCGCTGCCTTCAGTGATTTTATCACCGTTTTCTGGCAGCTGCTATCCCTTCCTGTTTCCCATCCTGTGGGCCAAATGCATTTTGTAAGAAGGATGTTGAGGTTCCTGTGTGTGTCTGCAATCTCGGTTACCAAGGTGATGGCTACAACTGTTCAGGTACGTATCACATTTCTTGAAATCCATTCTGGCGGTCAACTGCAAAGTAGTATACACTTTGTGAGATAGAATACTAAAGTCATATCACAAGTGGTAGCGTTGCACACACTCAACAACAACAACAACAACAACAACATCGCTGGTTGATTTTCTTGTTCTACTTCAGAAGAAATTAAAAAAAAAATTACTCGGACACAAAGTCTCTGAAAATACAAAAAGTTCGAAAAGTAATTTATTTGAACACACATTTGTGATTTCGGCGTTTTTTTGAAAATGAGAAACTGCGTTCCCTACGGCAGTGTGTTTGTCGTTATTTTCTTAAAACAATATTTAATAAAACCACAATTTCTAGATTTGCTTTGTTTGCTGGACCATCAAGGGCTCGGTACCGAGTGTTATCAACTCATCCTCCGTCTTCTTCCCATCCTGAGTCCCATCCTGGAGAAATGCTTTGGTACATGAGTTTGGTTGGCGTGTCTTTGCTTTGTTACAACATCGTGTTGTCACCTGAAAACGATAGAAAATGAGAACAAATAAACAGAAACAAAACACACCGTGCAAGAGACCCCCTGCATTTGCACCTCGACATACTGAGTTATCACTGAACAGGAATTGAATTAAATGTATGACATATTGATTTGTCTTAAATTTGCAGACACAAACGAATGTACACCCCCAGAAATGAACGAGTGTGACACTAATGCTTTGTGCACTAACACTGAAGGGTCTTATATCTGCCGCTGTTTAAAAGGATATCAGGGAGATGGTTTGCGATGCGAAGGTTATTTGTTATTGATAGTTCAACCAAGGGGCAGTGTACTATTGACGGAAGTGTTCCTAACCAGAACGTTTTTCGTTGGTTTAGCCGAATCCGTTCACCTATAGTTAACGTATTTTGTAGTTTTCTCCTCCAAATTTCGCTTTTAATACGCGGTAAAAGTTAAGAAAACTGGCAGTTATTTGACCAACGACCGAGCTAGTAAGGGGAATGGGTCTATTCCTGATTTGACGTCACAGACTTCTTTGTAAAGATGAAAGCAAAGCAGTTTGGAACTTCATTTCAGGAATACACTTCATTTCAGGGATATGAGACTGAGGTGGCCAGGAGGTGAAGAGAGGAAGAAGAACGAGGCAGGAGAGAAGCCAGAAAACCACAGTTCATTGCACTAGCTTAGCCATCGGATAATTGCAAATGGCTGCCAGTTTTTGACAAATGGGTGCCACTTTTGTTTTGTGGGGCTCACTAAAAGTGACATCTCGAAAAGGCGGCATATGATTGACTATGGTTTTGACATTTAACTTTGCAAAAGTAAATATTTTGAGGTCAGCGTGTGCAATTTAAGTACCTTAAAGTAACTGTTGTTTTTGAACGTCGTTATGTATTGGTGCGATTGTGAGTTTGTGGTGTAATATCATCTTGCCTTTCTGCAATTAAATTTTTATTTGACTCCGTAAACTGAAAACCGAATGCAGCTAAAGAAACAATGAAAACAAGTTAAATGTTGGTGTCTCATTCTGTTTTGTGCTTACCTCCAGTGTTAATAGGTGTTTAATCGGCAACTGGGTGTGAGACAGGTTTGTGGCTATCACTGAAAACTGTCTCTATATCTTTTCCATCTAACTGTAGACACTGACGAATGTGCAAGTTCAGAGTTAAATGACTGTGATTCCAACGCTCTTTGTACCAATACCGAAGGTTCTTATGTGTGCAGGTGTAGGAAAGGCTTTAACGGTGATGGGCGAAACTGTACAGGTGCGTGCAATTGCTGACAACGCCTCGCTATTCTTGAGCCCATTCTTAGTTTGTATCTTCTCGTTGTTGTTTTCATGGAAAGAGTGGTTACTGGGAACTACACTCGTAGATTCCATGTGTCACCTCATCCGGGAACCAGGTGGCGTGTTTTCTCTATGTCAATTTTGCGGGTGCTGTATCGTTCAATGACGTCACGATTCCCGGCGTTTTCCAGCTTGGTTGAATATCAGATATTTGATCTCCATATAACAGAAACAGCATTATTCGTTGGCGCAAAGTCATGAATTTTGTGTTCTTTGGGCAAAGGCGATATCTCACTGGGTCTGTATGCTCACTCATGAGATTCATGTCACTCGAACAGAAAATTCTCGTTTTATTTAATATCCTCTATTTATTTTACTTTTCCCAAACTAGAAAAGTAGGAGCACTAATAGCAATGTGGATGACGATAAGAACAAAAGACGTGTTACGCAGCACGTGGGACAGTGGGTGAATTATGAAGTTAGCTTTACCCTGTCTTGTTTTCTTTTCTTTCCTTTTCTTTTTTCTTTTCGCAGCTATTGCACCGACTTGTTCACCATCTTGTGGTGTAAACGCACTTTGTCAGGAGAATGCTGAAAGTCCCATTTGCGTCTGCAATAGTGGTTACCGGGGTGACGGGTACAATTGCATAGGTACGTTGGATATTGCTATTAGACCGACAGTAGTCGAGCACAAAACCACTGCGAAACCAAGTTTCTCAGTTAGAATCCTTTCAACGAAAATCGTCACTTTAGCATGAAGTTCCCAAGTTATTGCATCGGTGAAAATTTCTGAATCTTGAACCCCCGCGTTTAACTGCAGACACAGATGAATGCTCAAGTCCCGTAACAAACGATTGCAACGTTAACGCACTTTGTACCAATACTGAGGGGTCGTACGTCTGTCGGTGTACGAGAGGTTTTGAAGGCGATGGAAGGAACTGTACAGGTAAGCGCCTATTTCCACGAGAAAGTTGTTTTGGGGAATCTGCGCTATTTACGGCCTAGTGTGCTTGGGTTGTAACGGTAATATGCCAAACTATATCTTACACTGGAGGGCCTATTACATTTTGTGCTTCACTTCAGTCTTTGATGCTTGCCATTTCGCTATCATACTAGCTGTCCACAAACTGACATCCTTCATAGATAGTTCTATCAGTGTTTTTTTTTTTCTCGCCAATTCAATAAAAAAACTGAACCGAAAACTGATGGTCCAATTTAAGAATACAACTAAAAGGGAGACGAAGCTACCCAGAGATTCTAGAAGCTACCCAGAGATTCTAGGTGCAATTTCTCCAGAACTACTAGGTTAGACCTACGTGGGCATTTCACGAGAGCGTCTTCTAAATTACGTATTGAGTCAACGCATTTTCCTTTTAGCAATTTACCTTGTTTGTTTGCCACCCTGTAGGGCAGACATAGGTTGTCGGCCGGGATGTTGTTTGGAGCTATTCAACATATTAACTTTACACCATGATACAACGGGGAAGCACTGGTCAAAAGCTTTCGTTTGAATGTGCACACCTCGGGTTTCCTTGAGACCAAAAATAGTAATAACAATAGATAAAAAAAATGCATACTTGATTACTTGACTTGGGCTGCGGAGGGGAGGGGGGGTTGGGGTGTTCAACAGGGCCAAGAAATGAGACCGGCAAACTTGACGAACACAGGAGATTTAGGAATCCTACTGTGACTAGCGGGAGGCAGACCAGTTAGGTAATTACAACTACGCATGCAACGGAGGAGTTGAATCAGGGACTACCGCGGGGAACAACAGCGCAGCCAGTGGTCAGAGCAGAAACTATCAGTACTCGGCCACCCTTCCTTCAGAGCTATTGATAAGGAACATCATGAGGTTTCAGGCATTTATACGATTTCTATTATCTGCTATTATTGTAGATGTGGATGAATGCACTAGTGATAAGACCAATGACTGTCACCCAAACGCTTTGTGCGCCAATACGGGTGGATCCTTCGTTTGCCGCTGTAACAAAGGATATTCAGGGGATGGCAGAAACTGTTCGGGTCAGTATGGCGCTTTTCAGCGGTAACTTCTCTCCAGTAAGGTATAAAGGGATGCTGTCACGATGTCGCTTTAATTTCTCGTTTCTCTTTTATACAGAACCTGTGTTAATAGCTGAAATTATTTCTAATTCTCTTCATATGTCTATCGGTTTATACGGCTTCTGACTCTCAGCGCTATTACCTATCCACACGACTAAGTGAAATTGCATGAACAATCTGGGCTATGTCACTGCAGTTTAGACTATTTTAGTAAATGCAGTCTTTTGTTGTCACAGATAGCAGGGATGGAAGTGAATTCCAAATTGGGAAAAAAAATGGACTGACTGTTTTTAGTTCTGTCAAATCGTCACAAATTTTAAATTAGTCGAGATTGCAAGTGTACGAGATGCGTGCTCATTTTGATTGACGTCGCCAAGTGTCCGCAACCTTTTGTTCTACTTAGCATTACTTATGTCCAAACTCAGGAAAGGGCCTCCAAAACGATACCCAATAAGTGAACATCATGATACCCTAATCGTAACCGTAACGCTAACTCTAACCGTGACTCTATTGTTGCAAATTGTTAGTTGGAGTTTTGGACTAACGGTACAATTCGTGGCTTTTATCAAAATAAGAGTGCATGAGTAAGGATAGATAGGGATGATTTTAGGAAAACAGCAAATCTACCTCGACATAACCTCCTAACATCGTGTCTCATTTTGTCAATTTTCCTAGATATTGACGAGTGTGTAACCGAAGGTTCGAATGAATGTGACCCCAATGCTCTGTGTACTAACACTGAAGGTTCTTATGTGTGTCGTTGTCTCAGCGGATACAAAGGAGATGGAAGGCAATGTACCGGTAACTGAATTTTGTGCATCTAAATTCTGTTTCAAAGCCCTGGCTTAAGTTTAATCAATGTGTACTGATCTCATTTGTTTTACCCCTAGCTGTCTCTCCTGTCTGTTCTCCATCTTGCGGTGTGAATGCCTTGTGCCTGAAGGGCGTATGCACTTGTGAACCTGGTTACCAAGGGGATGGATACAACTGCTCAGGTATTTGCATTTGATGCATTATTTGCGTGTTTTGCGCTTTTAGCAAATGTGGCTTAGAATGGCCATCTCTCAAAATTATCGGCATGGCAAGTGCTATTAGCGAGCATATACTTTGAAACTGTGTTGAGAACAACAACAAAACAATCTTGTTCTTCAATTTGATTAAAGTGCTATTTTCTACAGCAGCTGTAGAGAGGATACCAGTAACTAGCGCTTATAAGAGACACTATGCTTTGCGTATTGCAAACCAAAACCAGCAAAATTAGATTTTAGTCTTTGTATGTATGTCCCATTCGACTTCATTGAAGCACTTTTCAAGAAAACGTTCGGTGAAAATGGAAGAAACTGAAGTAATAAAGAAGAAAATGGAAGAACTGAAGTATAAAGTGTTTTAATTACACGAAATGCAAACAGGGAAATAAAGGGTCAAACTTTACAAGAAAGTAGCAACCAATTAACAGGGGTACTTATTAAGGGGAATCAAATAAATTTAAAAAGCACTTGTAAATCAGGATTGTAAATCATGTCTTTTATCATAGACATCGACGAATGTGCAATTTCTGGGGCAAACGAGTGTGACCAGAACGCTTTATGCACGAACACTGAAGGATCTTATGTCTGCCGGTGTGTAAGAGGTTTTCAAGGCGACGGAAGAAACTGCACAGGTAACTCCTACAGTTGAATCTTACAATTTGTACTTACCTATGCTTTATTCTTAATTTGTTGCAGTCATAAATATTGCGGCTTCCCCCTTCTTTTGCAGCTACTAAGCTTTTTTTCTTTGTCGTTATCACGAAGACTGGTTTTCCCCCCTTCTTTTGCAGCTGTCTTGCCTGCGTGTTCTCCATCTTGTGGTCTAAATGCATTATGCCAAGAAAGCGGTAACCGTCCAGTATGTGTGTGCAATCCAGGTTACCAAGGTGACGGATATAGCTGTACAGGTTGGTATGCACAGGGACACCTCAACTCTGAGTTTTCCCTTAATTATGGCAATGCTGATCTTTGATTTAGAAAGCATTTTCCTCCTTTCTTCTTCTAGATATTGATGAATGCACCAGTCCAGACATTAGCGGGTGTGATTCCAACGCTCTGTGTACTAACACCGAAGGATCCTATGTGTGTCGTTGCATTAGAGGGTTCACAGGGGATGGTAAAATCTGCTCCGGTAATTGTTGTGTTATTTCTTCTGTAAGGTTAATTGATATTTCGCAATCAGTCATAGTCAATCCAGAGTTCGTCTCCGCCGGTTCACTTCGAGTCGAGTTTAAAGTCAAGTTCGATTACAGTGAAGCGGAAAATGGCTTATAAAGAAAGCATTTTGACCTATACTTTCGTCCTCTGACAACCGTCTTTCATGACGGAACTTTGATGAGTATGTCAAACTGATAGAAAAATTTACCTTTCAAAATCCTTTTATTAAGTCTGTAATCTTACAGGATTAAAAAATCGAAGTCACGTCCAAGAGAGAAGTGGTAACAGGAGTTGTAGTTCTGTCTAAATTACCGATGTGCAATTTAAGTTGTTCTGCTGTCCTACTAGAGGTGCAAAGTCCGTAACGAACGTTTTGGCCAGTGGTATTTGGCACTTGTTCTTCAATTCATTTAATTTTCTCGTTTTGCCTGTAGCTGTGGTGCAATTAGTTTGTGATCCTCTTTGCATTGGAAACAAAGTCTGCCAGAATTACAGCGGAGTTCCTGAATGTGTGTGCAAAGAAGGATTCACCGGGGAGGACAATTGTAGAGGTACGGCATTGAAAAGGCTTTGATTGGAAGGGGATCAGGGTTGGTGTAATGTTGAAAGCACTCGCCTTCCACCTTTGTCCCGAGTTCGATTGGTGGACCCGGCGACATATTTGAGCTGAGTTTTTTGGTTCTCTACTCTGCTCCGAGAGGTTTTCTTTCCATGTCCAGAAAGTCACACTGATGAGTAGCACGCTCTTTATGATAAACTTCACGAGGTGTCCCCCCCAGCCATAATCCTCATCTGAAAGAAGATAAGCTGCCTTTTAAGTTAAAACTCTGTAACTATCTCTGCAAATACGTAGGTGGAGTTTAGACTGAACGGCGAAATTTGTGTTATCCAACAATATTAGCGTGCATCTTTTTGTGATAAGTGTTTTCGTTTGGTACTCTGTTTGAAACAATGGAACAACAAGCAAATGGGATCCTTTTTTTCGTAATGTTTTCTTTTTTCATTTATTGCCCCGTCTTTCTCGGACTTCCTACGCGATGGTACGCAAACGTTAATTCGTTTTTGTTTTAATTTTTTTTTTTAATTTCATCACGGTGGTCCTTAATTTAATGCTTTCGGCAGATATTAATGAGTGTGAAGAGGAAAATGATTGTGACCCAAACGCCCTATGCACGAACACAGAAGGTTCATATGTGTGTCGCTGTATCCGAGGTTATGAGGGAGACGGAAGAATTTGCACAGGTAAGTTTCTTGTGTTGCCTTAAAACCTTTCCACTGAGGTTTTGCAGGAGCTCTGAGGATAAAATTGTACCATCTAAAAACGTATTTTCTGTAGCGATTGCATTTCGACATTTTCATATCGTGCCTCGACCACTGCATCTCATATATGTAATATGACTGTGAAGCTTTGATTCGATGTGGGGATTACGGTTCCCGGGCTTTTTCAAAAATAGGTCTGCAATACGTGCGCCTGACTGGTACTGAGGAAGGGGTATCACGTATTTCGAATTGAATGTGGATTATGTAGAGGTTATTTCATATGGTAAATTAAAGGATAATTTGGAAAATAGCAGCTTCCAAAACTAAATCTATCATACGAATCTGTGAGCATTTGCTGCACTTTGTTTATTGACGGAGAATGTATGAAATTTACCGTATACCGTAAACTGCCGCTTATAAGCCCCCCGCCACCTCGGATATAAGCCCCCCTCTAGTAAATGAATGAATGAATGAATGAATAGTGAATGAATAATGAATGAATGAATGAATTCGATTTATTATGACGTTTTAAGCTTGATTGAAACCCAGTAAGTGAAAAACGTATTTCTACAAGAGAAAATAAAGGGCGAAGAGAGGGCCTCCCCCATACATGCCCTTTTCCATTGGTAATATGTCTCAAGTTATTTTTAGATCGACTCCCACGCTGTACAGATCCCAAGGAGATTTGGCAACAGCCAATCGTATGGTGGGAATGCGTTCTCTGAGCGTGGGTTATCCACGCGGAACACATTCCCGCCAAATGATTGGCTGTTGCTCAGGAGTTTACGGTATTTTGAATAATATACTTAATAAACTGAAGTGTCATCATCTCAGTTAATGAAGCAACTTAAGCAGTTAATTTAATCAAGTTTCAGATTTACAATTAAAAAAAATTGACAATCAAATCAATCAACCGCACAATCTGAGGTAGGCTTAAAACAGAGTACCATCCTCCTTAAAAATAAGCCACAAAGAGTTGCGAGTTGCAAAGAAGCCTGGAAAAGAATCCAAGTTTGAAAGGGACACCAGATTGCGTTGCACACTGCTCTAGGAACTGCGCTATTAAGCTACCCGGGGGCTGGACACTAGCGAGTTCGTGTTATATCCCGTACGAAATAATTGTTCTTTGTTCAAATCAACGAGTCGGTACAGCAGTGAAGCTCTATATGCATTTTTATTTTCAGCCGTGGCTGTCGACTGTTCTCCATCTTGTAGTCCGAACGCAGTTTGTCAAAGGGATTTGGGATTTCCAGTGTGTGTATGTGACTCTGGTTACCAAGGTGACGGATACAATTGCACAGGTTCGTGTATAAGGCATACAACCTCAAACGGGTAATCCAACGTAGTTGGAAGTAGTTCCTCATTAGCGCAATGCCTGTTATCAAGACGCTAAACAGATCAACCCAACCAAACATAAGGTGCAGTCTCAGTTAATAAACCCAACTGGAAAGCGGCAATCATTTTGGCAAGCAAGTTTGCAGTTTAATTCGATACCATCGAAGACAAATTGAGGTAGCGGCCAGAGAAAATGTATATTGTGGCTTAACGTTGTTTTATCACTTCCTTTCACTTTCCTGGAATGACATCCTTGGAGTGACTTCTTTGGAATGAAAGTGGTAATAATTCATCGCTCTTATTCACAATAGACGTAGATGAATGTGCAGGACCTGAAGCAAACGACTGTCACTCCAGCGCTCTGTGTACCAACACTGAAGGTTCTTATGTTTGCCGCTGCCTGAGGGGATATGCGGGCGATGGGAAAACCTGTGCAGGTAGTCTTCAGTTTGATGGTCTTAGTACCGCATTTATTTCAAATTAAACAACGTGCTAGCTACGTCATGAAAAGTAAACTATTTTGTAACTGTCTCAAAGGTGGGAACAAACTTATTTCTTCCGTCGACTATGAGATTATTACCTCTTTATTTCTTGTTGTTATTTACTTTCCTTCCTCATTGATTGTGAAACTCTAGAATAAGGCGCACCTCCTCTGGTTATATGATTTTCAGATCGCATCCTTATATATCCATCCTTATGCTGAATTCATCGACATTTTTGTTCATATGTAAGACTGGTATCCCAGTCAACTTGAAACTACCAGCTTTCCTTTGCTCACCGCCTGTCGCGGATCATGCAGTGCATATCAGCGTTGGTGATACAACGCGTGCAGATTTTTTCGGGCCCAGAGCTGCATGTCTGAAAATTCACCACTTCCTTGCGAAACGTGTCGGAACAGTTATTACTCGTTCCGTACAAGTCTTATTTTTTATTTTTAAAAGGGCCTTTTGTTCGTTCCCCATGCAATTGCCCCGGTGACAAATCCCCAGACGGTCCGAAATCGCTCGCTTACCCAAGGCCTTTCGGCAGGACGGTAATGTTACTCGCGTGGTTTATAAGCCCATGACTTTAGTCGGATCAGTTAAATACCACGATTAGTACAATAATTATATAATTTTTGTTTTGATTTCCTTTTTGTGTGCCGTCAAAAAGAGCCGTCAAAAGGAGCTTTCTCCATGCTGAATGTGGCTGTACTAGTTTACTAGTCAGATAAATATAGGATATTAATTATGTTCTGTTCCTTAGATATCGATGAATGTACAAGTATCGAAACAAATGATTGTGATGCCAACGCCTTGTGTACCAACATTGAGGGATCCTATATATGTCGCTGTTTTAGAGAGTTTGAAGGAGATGGGAAAATCTGCAGAGGTAAAATCTTTCGTTTCATAGGATTTCGATTTGCCACTGCGCAATTATTTGTTCGGTTTTAAAGTAACAAGGAAAGGAGGTGGAATGTGTGCAGGATGCGAGGGCCACATGCACATGTAAATTCTGATAGACGATTTGTCTTCTCAATGTTCCGTCCTCCTATTTTCACGTATACAGCTGAATTCAGAACAGTTATGCGCATAACAGAATTTTTTATCATGCTGTGATCTGGACGTGCATATGGTAACATGAAAATGAAGTAACTCATCTGCCTTACCAACACGAGTCCTATAGCACCTGAATATCTCAACCGAAGTCATTTTTGGTATCGGCAAACCGGCCGGCTCAGCAAACCGCGCCAGCTGACGACATGTTTCAGATTTCGTCTTATGGTGTTGAGTGTATTGTGCAGTTGTTTGTTTGTCTTACACTAGCTTTTCTTCTCTCCTGTTATTAGAAAAGCTTATTTGCGATCCGCCTTGTTCTGACAACGAAGTGTGCCGGAATTCCAGTGGAACCCCTGAGTGTTTTTGTGCGGATGGTTTCACGGGCGTGAAAGACAACTGCAGGGGTACGTTCAATATTTGACACAGAATAACATTGCCCTTTGAGTGGGGAATGTAAAGGAAGTCGTTAGTTGCTCACCATGGTTAGTACGTGTCAGTTGTTGAGTCGAAAGTTGAGTTAAGTAGAAAGAACAAGGTGTTCTCCTCGAGACTACTTCACACCATGAAAACAACAGGAATATTGTCCTTGTTGCTTGGAAGAGACCGTAGGCATTAAGGAAGTATTCAGACAGGTTTCTGATTTTGTTGCCTAATTTGAGGACTAAATATGGGCGTGTGGAATTTGCGTGATATATGCTGGCTTAATTAACTGTCGTGCGTGGAAAGTGACAGTTGGACGCTCAAGAAACGATGAGACATCAATGTTATTTAATTGCCGTCATTGGCAGCTCAGAGACTCACAATAAGGCCTGTGCTTAGTTATCGTAGCGAAATCCTAACCTTGAGGTCATAACCTTACCTTCGCTCATAACCTTAAAATAAGGTTATGAGCAAATCGCAAAACCAGCCCAGAACGCCTCAAACCGACATAAGGACGCAAGATACAGCAAAAGCAAGTTTATTTTAATTACTTTCTTCACTATGAGCTGAGATTAGGCTTTTTTTTTCTTTGGTTAATTCATTTTTCCCATATAAGCCTTGTAAATCGCTACGATAACTAAGCACAGGTCATATTGTGAGTCTGAGATGCCTGTGTTACCGTTTGTTATTGTCATGAAAGCGTCACATGTATAATTAGAAGCCAGAGGTGTACGTATTAAGCTCCTAATTCTGTTCCATTAAAACGGCCGAAGAACTCTATCTTCTCCCTTCCTCGACGGTTTTGACCTTTTTAATTTTTTTTTTAACTTTCAACGCTGTTCAGACGTCGACGAATGTGCAAGTCCCGATTTCAATGACTGCGACGACAACGCCGTGTGTACGAACACAGAAGGATCCTACGTCTGCCGCTGCCGTGCAGGATATGAGAATGAAGGCATAACGTGTTCAGGTAGGTATGTAAATGCAAGTCAGTTGCACGGTTTGATTTACCGTCTGCTTGAGATACCAAAGTGTAGCTTCTGTTGCTGGCTGCTTTATGGTTAGCGAGTTAAATTTTAGGAACCGTGGTACTGGCGGCTCTCTTCGGAGTTTATGCTCTTTAAATTACCGCAGATACGTGAGAAACTAGTCACTCCAGTGCCATACAAAATGTTTACAATCTTAAAAGTGCCCTCAAAGATCCACGAGGAACTTGCCTAACATCAAAAGTTCGCTTTTAAATGTTAAACGCGAGCATAGCTATTACCTACACTGCTTAACCTTTTAATATCTTATTTAGTGAAACGTGCGCACCACAAACTATAGTTATATGACGATGGTGGCGATGAGGATTGTTGTTGTTGTTGTTGTTTATCTTTGTCATGGTGATGTTTTGCCCAATTTAAGACATAGACGAATGCGCGGAGGACGACGCAAACGATTGCCATCCCAACGCTTTGTGCACAAACACCGATGGATCCTATGTCTGCCGTTGCTTGAAAGGTTATCAAGGCGATGGGAAAACATGTGCAGGTATTTGTTGTTGCTTTTTTGGTCCTTCTCTTCGAACAAAGTTGAGTCACCTTGATCGTCGAGCAAATTGGTACTAATTTGTGCGTATTTTAGATAAGGATGAATGTATGCGCGATGGCCTAAATGACTGTGACCCCAATGCCTTGTGTACCAATACTGAGGGATCATATGTGTGTCGCTGCTTGAGAGGTTACGTGGGGGATGGCAAAAACTGTACAGGTATTTTTCGCTTGATCCTTGTTTGTCTTCTGATCGATCAATCAGTTACTCAGTCAGATCGGTCTGTCGGTCAATTGGAGACAGACCCACCGTGCTTAAGATTATTGATAGTTGTTTTCGCGAAAGCCCGTTTGATGAACTTATTTCTGAGCAAGATGTACGAATTATGTTCACTGTTTAGCATGTTTTAATTTCAGTCACCCCCACTGCCTGTTCTCCATCTTGTGGTCCAAACGCGTTTTGTCAAGGAAATGGTGGAGTTCCTCAGTGCATTTGTAACTATGGATATCGAGGGGATGGATACAGCTGCTCAGGTTCGTGTACAACACATCCAGTAAGACGGAGCCTAAAACTCTCTGAAGTTTTTATTGATTGACGTTGGTTCTCTTTCCTTATTTACTGCAGTTGGTCATGTCAGAGCAGTGTCGGAACCTTCTTGGCATTATGTTTTAGACCCCAAATTATGACGAATAGTTTCTTCTCCAAGGAGGAGACCTACCCAGCGCTTTTATCCCTCCCCCATTCCACCTACTTGAGCACTTCACCTGCAATCCATCGAACTAAGACCTGGTTAATACTGAATACAAGCAAAGCGAAAGAGTCAGCTGTTAATTAATAATAATAATAATAATATATAGCTTTTACTAAGGGCCGTGATTTTTGTCGTAGATATCAATGAATGCGAAGATTACAATGCAGTTGGGTGTGATCCTAACGCTTGGTGCACTAACACTGAAGGGTCCTATGTATGTCGCTGCATCCGTGGCTTTCAAGGGGATGGAAGAAACTGCTCAGGTAAAAATAGATGGCTTTATAATTCTATCTGATATATTTTTCTTCCCATTTTTATTATTATTATTATTATTATTATTATTGTTATTATTATTATTATTATTGTTATTATTATTATTATTATTATTATTTTTTATGGGAGAGTGTGCCTTGAGAAGCTAAGTGCACGGATATGATTTGCCACTGAGGTTTTCTTAACAATCGAAAGGCAATCACTGTTTGCAGTCTTCACACATAATCACAATACGGCTTACCTACAAGACTTATCAATATCGTGACCCGCAATCAAGTCAATAATCGGAGAACTTTTCATTTGTCAGTTTTACACAAATCACTTAACTCCAGAGATGACTTCTGTCCATGTTGTGGAAACGTCAGTTAAGGACTGGCCCCAGCCTGGATAATTCCATGTAGTTTACCAGTGAGGCCCGAAAGCTTTGACCAGCACCGTTCAGTTACTCAAAATCCCCTACATCGCGGTAAAGCGCTGAAAAGCCATTTGTAAAACCACGTTCTGATTTTCAGTATAAAAAAGTGGTCTTTTAAATGTTTTCCTGACAAGGATTCTTGCATAGAAACGTCTCCGTCTTTATGATACCGGTAGGAAAATGGGCCCGAAAAATTCCAGGGCTTTTGAGACACGCACCCCACTTGACAAAAAGTGGATCATGGCCCATTGGTGGCATGGTTCAAATTGAGAAGACACCGTGGCAGAGGGAACAGGGAACAGATATGCTCTGTTCCCTAGTAATTTGCTCCCTAATAATTTACACAGACAAAAAAATCAAAAAAAAGGGACTAATAAAACGAAACGAAAAGCGTTCTCTCATGTAAGGATGTGTATCGTCCCAGATATTGACGAATGTGCCGACTCGGAATCCAACGATTGTGACCCAAACGCGTTGTGTACTAACACCGAAGGATCCTACGTATGCCGCTGTTTGAGAGGATACAAAGGAGATGGAACAAATTGTACAGGTAAAATGTAACGTAAGTAGCATCTAACATAGATTACGAGTTGTGTTACGGGAGGTCGTGGACTTAAAAGTCTCGCCGGACAAACGAACATGGTCTTTAGAAAACTGAGGAGAAAACTGTGGGAGACGTAGTTCCCGTTGTGGTGGTCTCTCTCTCATTCTGTTTCAGGAAAGGGGCATCTGTGGATTCCACTGACCATTCGAAAATGATTAACAACTACAAGGCTGCAATTTGCGCCATAAAACCTTCGCTAAAGTCCCCCGGAAATTGATTGGATTCGACTATGAATGGATGATAAATTGGGGGCGGGATTTTTCTAGCCAATCCTTGAGAGGAGTACTTCAAAAGCAATATATCATTTCCGTTTTCACGTCTGCCTCCTTTTTGAAGCGAGTCTAGCTAACTGCAAACCTGTGGAAGTGAACTCTGAAGCGGCTTATGGTGAAATCGTTTCCGACACTTAAGTGATAAATGGTCTAATGGTATGGTGGTGTATTTTTAATATATTTGCTGTGTTTCTTAGATGTCGATGAGTGTGAAATTCCCGATACGAACGACTGCGATTCAAACGCCTTGTGCACCAACACGGAGGGTTCCTTTGTCTGTCGTTGTATCAGAGGATATAGTGGAGACGGCAAGAGTTGCACAGGTACTACTGAGCAATGCTAAAATCAATACTATGAGCTTGAGAAGGGGCCACGACCCTTTCGCGTAGTGGATGTTTCACTGCCTGCTTACAATCACGCGAAAGCCAGTGATCAAATTTTCTCCATTTCTTTCTCGTTTGAAGGAAAATTTATTTGCGATCCTCCTTGTACTGGAAACAGAGTTTGCCAGGGTTATAGTGGAGTTCCAGAATGTATTTGCAAAGTTGGATATACCGGGGAAGACAATTGTAGAGGTACGAAAAATTCGCAATTTTTGTCTGCAAAATTGATGTTATACGCGACGATTTGCAATTTGGTTCGTTAAACGAAACTCTGTTGGCGTCGTAGAAAACACAAGGTAATGCCTCACTTTCAAGGGATCACATCCTCCACGTAAAGGAAATTCGATTTTGCAGGCACACGTAAGAGTACTTGCATTAGTTATGCATTGCCTGCATTGGTGTATAGTTGTACTAAGACTTGTTGCACTTGAACAACTGATTTGTCAACCTCGTTCCCAGGGTCTCTCTGGAGCGGGCCTGGGAACGAGGTTGCTGATTTGTGTGCGAGAATTATATGGAGACAATCAGTCACAAAAAGCACGATGCGGCACTTACGTAACGATAGCGTAGTCTTTGTAGCGAAAGTACACCTTGCCTTTTGTAGCCATAGTGTAGGAGGCACAGTGCATGACCCAAATTGGTTCAACTATCTTGAACGCATTAATTTCTAGTTTTAAGACGGTCTTACCTGTTTCAGACATTGATGAATGTGCAAGCGAAGATGAAAATGACTGTGATGTTCACGCCTTGTGTACCAACACTGAAGGGTCTTACGTTTGCCGATGTAAAAGAGGATATGAAGGAAATGGGCAATATTGCACTGGTAAAAGGGTTCCCCGGTTATTGGAATACTATTGTAGCTCCTATCTGAAGCGTTATAGGCAATATGCTAAATTCCCCTCTCACCTTGCAATGGTCACTGCCTTCATCGATTATATATAATCGATGAAGACAACGGCGTAAACTACGTGACTGGTGACATTTCCCCTTCTTGTTGAATTCAACAAGTATGGAGGGAGTGTGTGTGTGTGTTTTTTTGTAGTTCTGTTACAGAACAGGTCATCACCACAGATGATCATTATGATGATGGCATTGTCGATCTAACGACAGCGAGCTCTTTACAATTAAGTAAACTTCTGCTAGAGAAAGAAAGTACAAAAAAATCACTCGAACGAAATGATCACGTTAACGTGTCCCGTAAGGTACAAGATTTTGATCGTGACATTCCAAACAAAAACACCGTATGTGTAGCACTTTTAAACTCGTCTACTAGTACAGTAGGGAAAGGTAAAGTAAAGTTTTAATTGTGTTAGAGAAAACGTTGAAGCAAACCCGTATTTTTTAAACGGTATGTTAGATGTAGATGAATGCATAAATGAAGACGCAAATAAGTGTGACCTCAACGCCTTGTGTACGAACATCGGTGGATCCTATGTGTGCCGTTGCATAAGAGGATATGAAGGGGACGGAACAAACTGCACAGGTAAATTTGCATACTTCTTCCTTGTGTTGTTGTTGTTGTTGTTATTTCCAACAAATGTTCACAACGCACCCTTTGGCGATATACGTACGCTTTAGCGATGCATCAAACCTCCATTCTATGGACAACGTTTCATTATGGACGCACACACAAGCAAACAAGCGTTCAATTGACAGCACACTAAGGCATTGCAAGAGAAATAAATGTTTTGATTGCCCTCATTACAGTGTCAACGATCGCAGTGTGATAGAAACTGCCGGTCAGAAAATGACCGAGAAGTGGGATACACACCTTTATAAATACCTCTCTGTCAAATTGTTGATTGTTTGTCCTGTGCTATGCAGATATCGATGAGTGTGCTCGAGCTGATAAAAACGATTGTGACTCCAATGCGTTGTGTACAAATACTGACGGATCCTACGTCTGCCGCTGTGTTAAAGGTTTTGAGGGAGACGGGACAAACTGTACAGGTGAGTTCTAAATGTGATTGCTTAGACACTTTTTCAAATTATGTTTAGTTTACAACTGAAGTCATTACTGTTTTCATGTTCCTAGCCATTCCTCCTCCTTGTTCTCCGTCTTGTGGTCCTAATGCTGTTTGCCTGGAGGACGGCGCCAATTATGTCTGCGTTTGTGACACTGGATTTGACGGCGATGGATACAAATGCACTGGTAGGCGTTCATTTTCATTGCCAGTGTATCCTCAATAACATCTATTTAGCTAGAAAAGGCATGAAGGTTGAACTTTGAGTTTCGTTTCCAGGTCGATTTCTGTTACTATTGCCAAAAGGTTTCTGATTGGCTACTTACAACAGTCAATAAAATTTCATTGGTTAAAAAGTTGACAGTTTGACAGTTCAAAAGTTGCACAGATTTTCGCATAAATTAAAATTTTATCTGTCAATAGCCAATGAGCGCGCGAGAATTTAGACAGTTATTGTAAAAAATTAAATCGCTGGTTCCTATCTCTATGCAGATATTGATGAGTGTAGACGTGGGGTATACGAGTGTGACCTCAACGCTGTCTGTGTAAACACAAAAGGGTCCCATGCATGTCGCTGCAAAACGGGATATGTTGGAGACGGGGAAATCTGTACAGGTGCAAAGCATTTATCTCCGTTTTCCTTGCGTAATCCTCTTGATGTTGTTTCTTAGTTGACACCCATAATCCCTTTCAAACGTAGATATCGATGAATGTAGCAGTCCTGAACTGAACAAGTGTGGACCCAATGCAATTTGCAACAACACTGGAGGATCTTATATGTGTCGATGTCAGGAGGGCTATGAAGGAGATGGACGAAACTGCACAGGTAAAATCCGACGACGTGTCAAGTTTATTCCTGGACCTAACTCACTAGATCTCCCTCTCTTTTATCATCTTTTTGCTCCTTCCAGCCGTTTCTCCGGCGTGTTCTCCATCTTGTGTTGCAAACGCGGTTTGTCAGGAAAGTGAAACCGGCCGTTTTGAGTGTGTTTGTAAGTCTGGTTTCAATGGTGATGGATACAATTGTTCAGGTTAGTGAAATATTGTAATGCTATTGTTACTTGAATTCCGGTCATACACCAAAGAGTGAATTAGGCGAGAGTGTCCCTATGCACTGGGTGGGCTTCCCAGAACAGTCATAACTAAGTCTAATTTTAGAATACCCGTTCCCGCGAAACTTTGTTGTGAAGTCCCGGAAAAAACATGGCGGACGCAGTCACGCGTGACATTGCTTCTCCTGATTGATTAAGGGGGTGGCCCTTTCTTTGTTTTCGCCCGTAAAATATATCTAAAAATAAACCATTTGTTACTGTGCTGGGTCAAGACGGCAAGTTGATAGAGGAACACTCTTACCTAATTCACTCCTCTACACCTTAAAGGAACTTAGTCGCGCAATTTGAGGCAATTTTATCTCGCACACGCTGGTCGTAAAACGGAATAAGAAACTGTGTAAAACTGTAGGAAATGCGTCAAAGCCATAAAACGATTTTGGATGGGCTTAAGACCGGGGTTCGATTCTCGGCCTAGGGGTCATATCTGGTTTGACTTTGTAGGCCTTTTACTCTTCTTCGAGACTTTTTTCTCCGGCTACTCCGGTTTTTCCTCTCCTCTCGTGAAAACCAACATTTCTTTTGTATAGTGTCCCCAATTTAGCGTCCCGCGCTAAATATACATTTGCATACATTTAACTTTTAACTTGATACTAGTGAGCAGCACAAAGAAACGAATCTTGTCAAATTGTTTTAATTCTCCGACCGGTTTCGTCTAATTACATAGACTTCATCAGGGAGTATAACAAGATGGACTAAAGAGACTAACTTTATACCTAATTACTATGGTAAATAAAAATCACGTTCCAAATAGGGTGTGAACAGCTTAAAACACCCGCAAAATGTATGTGTAGGATGCAACTGCAACCCTGCGTAACAAAATATGCAATGTTTAATTTTGGGGCTCACGGATTTAACGTTTAATGGTTACGGAGGATAACTCATGGTGTCGCTAATAATTTCGTCATATAGTTCACAATCGATCGCCTCAGTGAGATTTGTCTTAACTCTTACTACTTTTAGTGAAATGAGGAAATTATCATCGGCCTTAATACCGTGTAATTCCCACTTCATACCGCATTTCATTTCATTTCTTTTTGCCCAACAATTGGCGCAATAAGCTAGCCTCGTGCGAGGCAATATAGTGTATATGTTTTTTTTTTTGTTCTTTTGGGGTAACTTCTTAGATACTGACGAGTGTGCCACGGAAGACGCAAATGACTGCAACTCCAACGCCGAATGTACCAACAGTGAAGGATCTTATATGTGCCGCTGCTTGAAAGGATTTCAAGGCGATGGCCGCAACTGCACGGGTATGCATTGGTATAACTTCCATCAGCTTTACCACTGAACTCAAACAAGATCTCATAGCTCTCTGAGAACCAATTTTGGGAGTATCACCACCGTTTTTTGTCGCTTGAAAATGAAAATTGTGGGTAGTGCCTTGGAAGGTACGGTAGCCTGTGCACGGCTGCTCCTCCCCTCAGGAAAGAATCGGGAAGAGAATGGATACAGGTAGAAAAATTGCCGCGCAATAGAAAGTATCCGGCCCTTCTCCCCTCCCCAAATTTTTGTGATGGGAGTGGTCGGCTGTACACAGGCTAATTTCGAAGGGATCGAATCCCATACGACAAAAGAAAGACGAAGCAAATGAAATAATTTAAGCAGATAACGCCTAACCAATCTAAAACTTTCAGATTGGAAAACATGATGTAAAAGTAAAGGAGCGATATTTATACACGGTAGCATTTAAAGTTTGAAGCTTGCAAGGCCGTATATGCAACGAAACAATTCAAATACACATAACTACAGCGAGAAACCCAACTAGGAGGGGAAAATCAACTGGCCATTTACAACCCATTTTATATTTTCATTGTCAACCGACCTCGCCATAGTTGTCTGGGTCGGCTGTGGTCAGGCGACTTCCTCCTTCTATATCTTGCGGTGTAATCCTACTTAACGGTGTTTTAGACGTAATTTTCAATTGGTGTTATCTGAGCTAATGTAATAAATTGGCCATTCTTAATTTCCGTATCATTTTATTGCAAATTTTTAGTTTGAAGATATTGGTTTGGTAATTTTCTCAGATGCTGACGAGTGTGCCAGTGAAGACGCAAACGAGTGCAGCCCAAACGCCTTATGCACCAACATCGAAGGATCCTATATCTGTCGCTGCCTGAAGGGATTTCAAGGCGACGGCCGCAGTTGCACGGGTATGGACTAATGCGTGATTAGCTGAACTATTCTGAACTGTCTGCGTGAAAATGGGACTCGTGTTCCGTCAGAGTGGCCGGAGTCAAAATTAATTTGAGCAAATCAGACTGGTTAATCTAAGTTTATGTTTAATTGTTTGGGTTCGGGATGCTCATGCAATCGAGATCTTATCCATCTTCATTGCAAATCTAGATTTTGATGAATGCGGAAACCCTGAAACAAATGAATGTGATGCAAACGCTGTATGCACGAACTTTGAAGGATCTTACGTCTGCCGATGCATGGAAGGATACACTGGAGATGGTAAAAATTGCTCAGGTATGATACCTTCTTTATTTTCCTGAATTGTGTGGTTTAAGTCCTTCAGCTGATACGGCCCATAGAAGAACTACAAAGCAGACACGTCTACTGGCTTGCCTGGTTATTAATTACTAACTTGATTATCTAGAACATTAGCCATCTCTTACCTTTCACGGTCTCGAAGAAAACTAGCTTCTCTAGGAAAAGAGCTCAGTTCTCTTCAAGTCGAAGGATTTATTGTCTTTTATGACTATTAGAGGGAATGTAGATTTTTTTCCCCCTTCACATGTCATTTCTTTGTTTTTTTAAGCGAGTGATCTTCACGTAAGTTAAACTGAGCTAGCCAGCGTCGGAAACAATGCCGCGAGCATCGTAAAACAAAACGCCAGAAAAGGCGGATACTTGCCAGAGACTGATTTCGTGAGGAAATTAACAACAACAACGGCGCCGACACACAAAGACATAGAATAACAGGGTGAAGTGTCGTTTAGCTAAGCAAAGTCATCGAACCTTTTTTTACCGCGATGGCAATGCTAATGCTGGACAGGAAACGTAATTTCAGAATATAAATGTACTATACAGCAACTACTGCGGCATTGTGCGTAGTTCTCGCAGCCGTCGTTTTCGTCGCTGTTCAAGCTTTTTGTTGTGTTTATGAACGTTTGCAGATATTGATGAATGCTCCAGTCGCGAGAAGAATGAATGTGATCCCAACGCCCTCTGCTCCAATACCGAAGGATCTTACGTCTGCCGCTGCCTCAGCGGATATGCTGGATACGGAAGAAACTGTTCAGGTGCAGAGTAAAATGACACCGTAGCCTGGTCTCCTCGACTTGCAACGCTAGCAATTTCGCAGGGTTAAGCTGCGGCATATAGGTGACCTAAGCAAGGACAACGACAACGTCGGCGAAAGCCGGAACACCACAAAACGACTTGTACACTGAACAAAAACAATGGATAATGGACAGTGAATCTTATAACCGACAAAAACAAACCATTTGTAAGTGAAAACTTATCGGTTTTTCAGATGTAGACGAGTGTGGAAGCTCCGAAACCAACAAATGCGACAGCAACGCGGTATGTACAAATACGGAGGGATCGTACCTTTGCCGCTGTCTCATAGGATACTCTGGCGACGGAAAGAACTGCACAGGTAAAATCAGTAAACTTTTATTTATTCATTTATTTAGTTATTTTTTGTAATATAATATTAAAGCAAAATTATCATGCAGAAACATCGTCCGCGAAATTTCATTCTCATTCAGCGCTATTACAGCAAAGCCCCGACGACCCCTCCCGATCAAACCTCGCACGATCTTTGGCACATTTCTCGGACGTTAAGTCCAGAAGCGCAAATTGGCAACAACAACCATAACAACAACAAACAAAACAAAGAAACAAAAAACCCGTCATAATTTAATAAACCTACATAAGGCACACACAAGGAAATTTTTCATGGGCAAAAAAGGTGATTTCAGTTGTTGTTGGTACGAATCATAACACGTAGAAAAAAGGTTGTCACGTGACTTTCCAAAACCTTGACTGCAAAAGAAGTTGATTTAATGTTATCCCTTGTCATTTACATTGCTTGTAATTCAATTACCACGAACTCTGTCGTTTATTCAATGTAGATATTGACGAATGTGCCAGTAACGATATAAACAGCTGCCACAAGAACGCGCTTTGTACCAACACCGAAGGATCATATGTATGTCGTTGCATCAGGGGCTATGTCGGGGATGGGAAGAACTGTACAGGTAAACGTTCTTCTCTGTTTAGAATGTTTTACATTATTTAACCTAAAAACTCTACATGTGTAATTTTCTTTCAGCTATCGTTGCTGGTTGTTCGCCATCTTGTGGTCCAAACGCATTTTGCCAAGAAAGCGAAGAACGTCCTGTGTGTGGCTGCAACCCTGGTTTCCTAGGAGACGGATATAACTGTACAGGTTTGTCTTGGTTAAATTTGCTCAGTTGGTGTTTTACAGAAATGCTGGTTAACTCGCGTGGTAGGCAATGCTTCACGAGCACTGAATTGGAAGCAAAATGAAGTATTTTCTTAGTTCCTCAGATGACTCAAAACCTCCGACTAGACCTGCACATACCATCTGGTATAAGTGCAATAAAAGGATTAGACTTTTCATTCAATTTAATGACCTAATCAATCAGTCAGAGAGTCAAGCGTTCAGGCAGTCGTCGGTCGGTCGGTCGGTTGGTGTCGGACGCTCGGTATCGGTCGGTGTCGGTCGGTGGCTTTATCTGTGTATCTGTCTGTCTGTTTGTCAGTCGGTAATACCAACCAACCACTGCAACCAGGCAGTCAACTTATCGACCAGACAATTTTGTGAAATTTTCATTTCTTGTCTTGCAGATATAGACGAGTGTAATATCGAAAATGGTACGTTACACGATTGTGACTCCAACGCCTTGTGTACCAACACTGAAGGATCATACATTTGTCGCTGCATCGCAGGATATCAAGGAGATGGAAGGATCTGCCGAGGTACATGTATATTCTGCTCCGATAGTCGGTCTTCTCTTATTTTGCTGTTACGTTTTCTAGTGATTTCATCCATTCCGAGAAAGGAGCGGTCATACTGGATGGTAAATGTGTTCGTATTCGAATAAACTACTCGTATCCGAGTGACTTGGCCTTCGAGCGAGAACCATATATACGAGGGCGGTGTTGATACCCATGCCAAAGTGAAGAGGCGATCGTAATAATGATGATAATGGTCTTTTCTATTTCACTGACTCTACCGGGGCCAGTGTAGTAGAGCTAATAGTGCGAGTGTGAGTGGCCGTTGGCTCATCCGCACTTTGACAGGTATTGTTGTTAGTCCTGCAGGGTGCTGACACACGCACCCCAACTAATGATATAATGATAATGATATATCAAGTTTATGGTGCATTTCCTGAGTAAATTTTCAAATCCCCTTTACAACAATTTTTGGGAGACTTCATGTTTTGCCAGACTGCTCGCGGCACTTTCGTCTCAAAGCTGTATGCAATTTATATAACTGCAAGAAAGCCTGAACAAAGATTCACAAGGAACTTAAGCTTTCTTCAGGCTTTATCGCAACTACATAAATTCCCGCACACATAACTGCAATGGTAACCTCTTCAATTGATTCAGTCGGCGTTCAGATCTGATTTCTTTCACGGGCTCATTGAAAAACCGCACTGTTTCCACATCGTAAGCCATGCTGTTCCGGCTAAGTTTATGAAACCATTGTGCCTGTCCAGAAGGGAAGCAGCGAGGTTTCAGTCGTAAGAAAAATGCCTTCTTCCACAAAATGTTTTTTCCGGTCAGGCTCAACGCCATATGGTTTCTTCAAATTGTATACAAGGGTTTTCTTGGAGTTGAATTAAGTGAGACACGCAAGACTCAATTATGAATTCAAGAAACTTCTTATGGCATTGATTTTTTTTTTCAATCAGATATCAATGAATGCTCAGGCAATGAAACTAAGTGTGACCCTAGCGCGCTGTGTATCAACACTGAGGGATCCTATGTATGCCCATGTCGTGAAGGTTTCAGTGGCGATGGAAGAAATTGTACAGGTAAACAAAATGTAAAAAGTGGGAATGAATTCTTTCAAATAGTCTTGTAACATGCCAATTGCTAATTAACAAGCTTCTGTGACTTTTATTTGCAAACCAAGAGCCTTAATGATTTAACATTAAATTTGGACGTGCTTCAGTAGTATGAAATCGTCGTCTTTATTTTGTAGTTTCTGTTCTTGCTTTTCCCAAATAATGAAGTGAAAGATTGAAAAGAATGTTCGAATATTGACCCCAGTTTTTGTGGAAATCTAGAAAACCAACACGTTACCCGCTAGGCAACCTTTATCTTCGAATTAGAGGATTGACAGTCAATGATCTTCCTTGCTATTAATTGCGCCTAGATGTCGATGAATGTGCAGGTGCCGATACAAACGAGTGTGACTCCAGCGCCCTCTGCACTAATACCGAAGGCTCGTATGTGTGCCGCTGTTTAAGGGGCTATAATGGAGACGGCAGAAACTGTTCGGGTGAGTAAACCTCGATTCTGAAATCAACTTTCTGCCTGGGTATTCGTCCATTGATTCCACATCTAATTGGAATTTGGAAATGTTGGTTTTTTGAGGAGAGGGGAGAGGGGAAGACTGGATTACCCGGGGAAAAGTAGAGAACCGCGAACAAACAACCCAGATATTACACGCAAGCGCACCCAGGCCTAATTGGTGGGAGACGAGTTCTCCCACCACTGCGTCATCCCCTATCGCTTAGTGCGGCTGGATTATTGAGTAGACGAGGAAACGTACTCTCGGACAGAACGCTTAGAAGAAACAGTTTCAAACTGTGTCGTAGTAATGAGCGTTCGTTTCAAAACTTACAGGCCAGAGAATTTTGAATGAAAGAAATAGCGTATGAAAGAAACCTCTCAGACCAACGCTAACAATTTTTACCATGACCAATCATTTGTGTTCAATTCACAGATATTAATGAATGTACCAGTTCTGAATTAAACCGCTGTGACGCTGATGCTTTGTGTACCAACACTGAAGGATCCTATGCTTGCCAATGTAAGGTTGGTTATTCTGGGGATGGTCAAAATTGTACAGGTGAGTGAAAGTTAGGGTAGGTAAAAGCCATATACCCGTTACGTGAATAGGCTACCCGAGCTTTAAGCTCAAAGGGGCCATAATACGAGAGCTTTGGTGTTTTCTGGTCAAAACTGTAGGACGATCATTTCCTGAGGCCTTTTTAGCATTTTCAAGTATGATCAAAGTAGCGAGACATTATTCCTATTAAGGCATGATTTAACTAGAACTGCTAATGCTCTTCCGCCTTACAAGACAACCATTTGCAAAATTGCTGACACTCTGAATGGAAAACAACCTCTCTGACCTAAAATCACTGCCGGTAATGGGTTTGTGAAATTTAACGCAGACTTTATCCCTCTCCCTAGGTCAAAGTTGTTTGTCCAAGTTTTTAGCATGATCTTGCATTGCTAGCAACTTTTATAGGGATGGGAATGGAGAATGGAAAATCATGAAATCATGGAGGCCTTGTTGAAGCCCAAATGACGTACGGTGTATAAAGTGATTTTGACACCAGTAAAATGAGTTGCAGCTTAGCTGAAGATAGATAGCACGGAGTACGCGACTAGACGTTTCTGACCCAATTGACCGTTAATTAGTTCATTGTAACAAATGTTTGTTTATGAAGTAAATAGGTGAGGTGTTGAAAAATGTACGAACCAGGCTCATGTCTAACTGATCCCAAGCAGAATTGTGTGAACATCGTCTACATTTACATAGGCACACACTGACTACCCTTTCTCGTATTCATGCAGGCACCTATATACTGTTTTCTTAACACGGATTGTCATTATTCTCATTCTCATTCTTACTCTTGTTGTTTTTGCTATTGTTACTGTCATTGTTATTTTTGTTGTTGTTGTTGTCGTTGTTATTACTACTGTTATTAAGATCATCATTGTCATCATGATTTTTAAATCCAGACCTTAATGAGTGCATCAAGGATGCACCAAACGAATGCGACTCCAAAGCACTGTGTACTAACACTGAGGGTTCCTACATCTGCCGCTGTCTTAGAGGTTACCAAGGAGACGGCAGATTTTGCGCTGGTAAGGTCGTCAGTGCACTTCTTACGTTGTAGAAGTTCGTACTAGTTATACCATACCATTTTGTGTCCCTTTTGTTTGCGCAATACGACACAAGGATAGATCCATCAGATCCGTTTTTGTTTTTGCAATGCATCGCATTCCCCATATTTGGTTACCTTTTTATTATGCCCATTGCGACCCAGAAGCCATGGCATTGCAGTACCTGTTCAACATTGCTGGGACCGTTTGAACACTGTCCGTACCAACACTACAACAGACCACTTTCATAAATGGTCGCCGATCTGTAATTCTCTTGTGTGTATGTAGACCTACTCATCTCATTTTAGAACAATGTTTCTTTTGGCTAAGTTTGCACATTGTAGTGAGGCTAGCAAGGCTAGCAAGCATTGAGATGAAAGGTATTTTGCTACGAAAGAGGTTCACAGGTGTTTTGATGAACTCAACGTCTCACTATGGCACCCTTGATAAGTGAAAGCCATGTGCGCCACTAGTTTTAAAAGCGGCGTAGAAACACATTGTCACAGCGAGTTATCAAGGATTTTGATGTCTATGGTTGTGAATTGCAGACGCCGACGAGTGCGCTAGAGATGACACCAATGACTGCGACCCCAACGCCCTGTGTACAAACACTAATGGTTCTTACGTTTGTCGCTGTAAAAAGGGATATTTTGGAGATGGCAGGAACTGCTCAGGTACAGCCACGTTGAGTGTCAACAGGAGCCCATACTGAGTAGGAGAGTCAATATGTTATACAGGGTGTTTCAAAAGTTCGTTCCGATTTAAAGCTGTTAATGTTCTAAACAAATCAATTGTTTTTTCGAACTTTTTCAATACATTGAGGTAAAGAATTTATTAAAATAGCTGGCAATAGCAATTTTAATTATCTACTAAATGCCTTTCTTTCGATTTTCGCGCCAATTGTGCACACGCGTGTTTACCGGCCATTTTTTTCGCGCCTTTAGTGTATGTTGTCCCTTTCCCGAATTTGTTCTTATTCTCTGATTGTTTTCCTGAACTTTGTGTTTTCTCTATCATGAAAATG